>APFE031243442.1:32466-45496 GCA_000404065.3 Pinus taeda
AATTTTATTTTATTTTTTAATTAATTAGCACGTAAGAGGAAGGAAGGGAAATTAAGAAGGATATGAAACAAAGAATGGAAGGAGGAGAAGGGAAGGGGGGTTAAGAGTCGTTAGACTTGATATTGGGGGGACGAGGTTCAGAGGACAGGAAATGAATAATGGGTTTTCAAGATTGGTTTAATTGATAACCATTCTCCCAGTTAGAGTTGTTAGGGTGCTTTTCAATTTCAAGGGCTTTCTTGATGACACAATTGGCATGGAAAGGGCAAAGGCTAAGATTTTAGTTTTATCAAAACTAATAAGATGCTTGGTATTATGGGAATGTTCGGTGATGACAGATTTGGCAATGTGGTTGTGGTGGGTTTCAACCATATGTTCTTTGAGTCAAGCTTTGAAGGATCTACCTGTTTGCCCTATGTAAGACATACCATAGGAGCAAGGAATTTCATAGACCCTGGATCCTAGCATAGGGTCAGTTTTGTCCTTGATCGATCTGAAGAGTCGTGTTAGGTCCCTATAATACTAGTGTATTCCCCTTATTGTTATTAGTGTAGCCCCCCATTGTTATTATTGCATCCATGTATCCCCCATGTTGTTATTGTTGTGCCCCATAGAAGCCCACTATCATTATTTTGTTGCCCTTACATTATTATTGTTATGTAGGTTCTTATTATATGTTGTGACCCCTTAGGCTCCTATATATACCAAGCAGGTCTTATAATTTGAATCATCTAAGAATTTTTCATTTATGTAATGTAAAGGATGTTTCCCCCTCGAAGAGGATAATTTTTAAGTCGTTGATCTATCTTTTCTGTGAGTTGTTTGCATAACATTTGGTATTAGAGCCTTGGATTATAGGTTCCAATGCTTCAAACTGGTCATCTTGGAATTTTCACTATAACTTTATTTTTATGAGGCTTCAAAAGCTAAAATTTTGACCACGTGGAGTCAAAATCTTGGTGAACTTTGTGTACAAATTTCAGATCTTGGTTCACTATATTTTCAGAGATATGATATGAGGAAGTTAGGGTTTTTGTCGGCTCCATAATTCAATCTCAAATAGGTGACCTAAGGAAAATCGACATAACTTTCTCTCTGGGCATCAGATTTGAATTTCGTAATATGTGGCTAA
Organism: Pinus taeda; assembly: GCA_000404065.3. Taxonomy (NCBI): domain Eukaryota; kingdom Viridiplantae; phylum Streptophyta; class Pinopsida; order Pinales; family Pinaceae; genus Pinus; species Pinus taeda. The sequence goes on from APFE031243442.1 coordinate 33,599, forward strand.
AAGTGCACAAAACATTGTTTTTCATGTATCATTTTTAGGGCCGAAGGAAAAAATAGTGACACATGACACTCCGTACAAGTTCACGCTACTGAACCAGTCGATAATCAAGTCATCGTGGGAGATTTGGCATAAGACTCAGAGGGCTACGACAAAACAAAATTTCAAACATAGGAGATATGAAATTACAGAGATACAACATTTTCATTATTGAGCTCCTAAAAAGCAAGAAAAAGGTGTGTATTTTTTAATTTTGCATAACTTTTGTTTCAAAAATCAATTTGAAGTGATTCGAAGGGCATATTGAAGCATAGATGTTAGTATTTGGTTCTAAAATGTCTCCCAAAAAAAAAATCTACACCCATTATGTTGACAAATGAAACAAGAAAATCCTAATTTAATTTTGTCCTTGAATTAAATTGATAACTAAATTGTAATTCCACATATCATAGCAATTTGTAATAGTTAACTAAGTTAATTTCACTTAGGTTGCTCAGTTAATTCGAGTTGGGAGTCTAACTAGGGTAATGTAGAGTGTATCATACTTTTTTGGATCCCTGGTTGAGTTTATTTTGAGTTGTAATTATTTAATTCAGTTTAACTGAGTTAAATTCAATTAAACTAGCTCCAACCGATGGAGGATTAGTGGAAGATCCAGTGGTGGGGTGTAACCTGCAGTAGTGGGGTGTAACCATCATTGATCAACCAGTAAACTGAAGATTCACTCATAATTAACTCATGCATGTCAGATCAGAGAAAGACCCGATTGAGATTAGAGTTCAAGGATAGTGTATTATTAGTTGTATAATCATATGAATTGTATAGGTGGTGCGTGCAATCAGAGGAAGGCCTATGAGGATTGCATAGTTCATATTTGTGTAATTTTCCTATTAAATATGGGCTAATTCCCTAGGAAGCACAAGGAAATAGGAGCTTGGCAGGTAACAAATTTTGCTAAGTATTGGTTGGAGCTTGTTTGTGAAGTAGTGAGACAGATTGAGATAGTGTAGAGGTTGCTCGGGCTTGAGAGAAGCATTGTAATCTTATCACATTTTCCAATTAATGCAATATACATATAGCAGGGGTTTTTAGCTATGGTTTTCTTTAGAAAATTATTGTGTTATGTGCGATTGAATTTTTTCTCTTTTATGCTTCGCGATTTCATCGATTGTTTATTGTTTATGTTGATGAGTAGAGTAGATTCAAGTCAATTGTTTCAACATATTACAATCTACAATCTAAATCTACAAGGAATTTCTACATGATATCAGATTTGAAATCACTATAGAAGAGGATAATACGAGTTTGTCTTTTGTAGGAGAAATTCGAATTTGCAGTATCATACTTTAGAGCCAACAAAATGTTGTTCTATGGATTGAGACTCGAATATGCCCTTGAGGGTAGTTCGAACTATATTACTTAGAAGGATAGGATGGAGGTAGTGTTATGAGGCAACAAGCTTAAGGAATTCATAGACAAAGATATTCCTAGGCCAACTGATGCTTACGATCTGGCATAGTGGAGAAAGTGTGTGGCAAAGGTGAGAATGATTATCCTAGAAGGAGTTCGATATCATATTGTCTCGAATGTCCATGGTAAGGAAACTCCATTTACAATGTGGAAGGCCTTAATAGACATGCTTCATAATAGCAATGACCAAAGGACGCTGGCACTAAAGGAAAATCTCAGAAAGATAAAGATGGAGAAGGGAAATAGTATACCAAAGTACTTAACCAAGTTCACTCAATGTTGGGATGAGCTTGGAAGTGTCGGTGTTATAGTTTTTGAAGATGATATGGTGAGCCTAGCACTTCTAGGACTTCCCAAGAGCTGGCACAACTACCAAGGCTCAATTAATGGGAAGGATAAGCTACCAGAGTGGGAGTTATTGTGGTCAACTTAGTACAAGAAGAGATTCAGTGGAACACTAGGGATGGATCCTCATCCAAGCATGATGATGAGGAGACCTGTTCCTTAGCTGGGAAGACGAAGTCAACCCATTCCAAATTAGGTTCCAGTTAGGGCAACAAGAAGAAGGACATGTCGAAGATTAAATGTTTTCACTATCACGAGTTGGGACACTATGACACAAAGTGTCCGCACAAGAAGGACGATAAGAAGCCCTTAGGAGGAGAGTCAGGTGAAGCTCTTGCTTCACAATTCCTACTGGATTTCACCCTCATCACTTGCATGGTGACATCGGTGATGGCTAGAGTGTGATACCTAGATAGTGGAGCGTCATTCCATATGACGAGTAACAAAGAGTTCTTTAGTGACTTGGAGGAGAAGGACCTCCAGATGCACATCGAGATGGGAGATGATGGGAGGTATAACACGACAAGCGTTGGTATTGTTACCTTTAAGAGGGAGTCTAGTACTCCACTTACATTAAGATATGTCATGTATGTTCTGCGTTTGAAGAAGGATTTGGTTTCAGTTTCCATGTTGGAGGATTGTGGCTACGATATGATATTTAGTAAGGGAAAGGCTTTCCTTTGTCACATAGCATCAGGACAGGTGAAGCAGATCGGGGTTTGGGTGAAGAACCTCTACAAATTAGATGTAGAATACCAAACTTCTTTGAGCACTAAAGTAGAGAAGGTGTAGAGTCAAGACATTAGTGATTGGGTCACTTGCAGCATGAAGCTTCGAAGATCATGCAAAAAAATTTCTACAGGACTTCCCAAGGGTACACTAGAGTAGACTAAAGGGTGTAAATTAGGGAAGTACACCAAAGTTTCCTTTCATGATAAAGACAATCGAGCACAAGTGATCCTTGATCAAGTTCACTCAGATGTGTGTGGACCATTCCCGACAGCATCCACTACCAAGCATAGGTATTATGTGATATTTTTTAATGATTTTTCTCATAAGTGTTGGATTTTCTTCATGCAGAGGAAAGATCATACTTTCGCTAAATTTTGTGAATTTAAATCACTTGTCAAGAAAGATACAGGAAAGTTAAAGCCCTCAAAAGCGATAACTGTGGAGAATATGTGTCGAATGAATTCAAGAAATTTTGTGTATCAGAAGGCATTCAATAGGAGTTAATAACACCTCATAACCCACAACATAATGGGGAGGCTGAAAGGAAGAACAAAAGTATTGTGGGAGTTGCATTGGAGACGTTACATGATCAAAGCCTATCGTTGCACTTGTGGGCTGAAGCATGCAACACAAATGTTTATTTGCATAACAAAAACCCTCATCGAATTCTCGGGATGAGTACACCACAAGAATATTTTTCAGGTAAGAAACCAATTGTGGCACACTTCATGATCTTTGGTTCATCAGTCTATTGTCATGTTACTAAGGATGCACGAAAAAGATTAGAGCCAACAATTGAGTTGGTGTGGGGTACACTGATACACCTCACAAATATTGAGTGTACCTACAATCCAATAGAATGATAGTGGTTCATAGAGATGTGAAGTTCGATGAAGAGAAAGCCATGAGATGTCCCCTTAAGAGGGATATTAAGTTACATGCTGATGAAGAGGTTTTAGCTCCAAAGGAGGAACCTTAAGATGATGTGGAGTAGCCACATGTAGAGGAGAAGAGAGTGGAAGCACCCACTCATGCAAAGACTTCGATAGATGGGAGGAAGTGCACTAGAGAGGCTGACAGATTGATGCATGATGCTAGAGAGACTATGGGAGCACCCACATCACATCAAAGGTAGAGGAGGTCACAAAATCGGTACACTGGCTACATGGCTTTGATGAGCGAGAGTGTAGCCATCCTCATTTAAGGAAGAAGTTCAACAACAAGGAGTATGACTCCAATATCAGAAACAATGTTTTGGCAGTGGTCCCAAGACCATGAAACAAGTTAGTGGTGAGTTACAGATGGCCTTACAAGGTAAAGAAAGCAACAAATGGGAGTGTGGAGAAACACAAGGCCGTATTTGTGGCCAGAGGGTTCCCTCGGGTGGAGGGAATTGATTACGATGAGACCTTTTCTTCAGTAGAAAGGTACTCTTCATTCAGATCTAGTCTAGCATTGTCAGCATAGAGGGGATTCAAGATACATCAGATGGATGTGAAGACAACATTTCTCAATGGTATGATTGAGGAAGAGGTGTATATTAAGCATCTAAAGGATTTGAGACCTTCACCAAAGAGTCACATGTGTGTCGACTCAAGTGAGCATTGTATGGACTAAAACAAGAACCCCATGCTTGGTACACCAGAATTGACAACTATTTCACTGGGTTGGGCTTCACTAAAAGTGAAGCAAACGTGAACCTTTACCATATTGTTGTTGAAGGTAAATGTTTTATTATAATATTATATTTTGATGATTTGATTTTGACAAGTGATGTGAAGATGATAAAAACTTGCAAAGAGTATCTTGCAAGAGAATTAGAGATGAAGGACTTGAGGCTCATGCATTACATTCTTGGTATGAAAGTATGGCAAGGAGATGAGGAACTGTTTGTCTCTCAGGGAAAGTATGCCAATGAGATACTGAAGAATTTCCACATGGAGAGAAGCAAACCCATGGAGACTCCTCTGGAAAGTTCGAAGGGTTGACAAATTTGTTGTTAGAAAGGATTCCCAGTGGTGACAAGGTAATCCATGAAAATCATGATAAGGACAAAAGGAATATGAATTATGATTTTAGTGACTCCAATATGGGATTTAAGAACCACCACATTCCAAATATAGATATGAGGAAGTTGGATGGCAAGGATCCGGTAACATGGATACTAAAGATAGAGCAATATTTTGATCTACATTATGTGAAACCCTCACAAAATGCATGTATTGCATATTATATTTAGAAACCAATCATTTTGTATGGTATAGTTGGATTTTTTCTCGTAAACCATTTGTCACCTTGTCATTTTTTATGTAGGAAATAGTGGCACATTATGAAGATACAAATAGAAACACCTTCTTTAGCCAATTGATAAATCTCAAACAAAAGGGTTCAATGGCAGAGCACATTGAAGACTTCCAAAAATTGAATATTAGAGTAACTGATATTCTAGAGGAGCATGGGATTGATGTCTTAATATGTAATTTAAAAGATAACATCCAACATGAGGTTCACCTTTAGGAACCTGATTCATTGGAGAAGGCATTCAAGGTGGCAAGAAAAGTTGAAAGAAAAATTATGGCAACAAGGAATTATACCACTCACAACTCTAAATATTGAAGTGTTACTTCTACTAGTATTCCACAACCTACAAGGTTGACACCACAACAATTGGAGGAATAAAGAGAAAAACATACTTTTTACAGTTGCGAAAGAAAATACACTAAAGGTCATAAGTGTGTTGAGAAGAAATTATTCTACATTGATTGGGAAGAGGAAGAAAAGGAAAAAGAAACATCAAAAGAGAAGGATAGACACCAAGAACCAACCTCGTAGAAATAAGAAATGAATTCAAACATATCTTGCAATACATTGGCAAGCATTACCACTCCTCAAACTCTCAAGGTAGAAGGATATATCAAGAAGAAAAAGGTAATAGTGTTGACTGATTCAGGTAATACTCATAATTTTATTGAATTTCTTCCTATATGCAGCGCCAGAGTGTCAAGTGATGGTTGCAAATGGAGGACTATAAATTTCTTTGGAAAGTGCCATAAGATCAAACTAACCATGGGGGAATATTTATTGAATAGTCTAATGCTTTCCATTCCAATGGGTGGTGTTGATGTTGTACCAGGATTCCAATGGTTACAATCTTTGGGGACACCAGCTTTTAATTCTCAAGAAATTTTCTTGAAATGTTTTTGAGAAGGAAAGGAAGTTGAATTAAGGGGTATCGTAGGGAAACTAGGAAAGATAATAATCTCTAATGGCATGACAAATCTTTTGAAGAAATAAAAATGAGATATAATTGCACAATTATGCTCACTAGAGGTTCGAACATCAAAATTATCTATTTCTCCAGATATCCAAAAAGTCTTGGACAATCATTCCAAGGTATTTGAGACTCCCAAAGGCCTCCCACCTATCTATAATCATGATCATGCTATTCATTTGATTCCAGGAAGTGTTGCTCCAAACATCAGACTATACAAATATCCCTATGCAAAAAAGAGTGAAATAGAACATATGGTTGAAGAAATGCTAAAGGCTAGTATAATTCAACCTAGTCAAAGTTATTTCTTTTCTACAGTAGTATTGGTGCACAAAAAGTTTGGATCATGGCGTATGTATCTAGAATATAGGGAGCTCAACAAGCTCACTATTAAAGATAAATTTCCCATTCTTGTCATTGATAAATTGAATGGAGAAATTTACTTCACCAAGTTGGATCTTCATTCAGGATATCATCAAATTAGAATGAATACTGAAGAAATTCTGAAAACAACATTCATAACTCATGAGGGTCATTATGAATTTTTGGTTGTAATAACCCTAGTTAAAAATTCATGTAAAATATATATATAATAAGATGGTCATGGGACACGTATTCCAAGTTCAATGGTGGGAAAAACATCCTAGTGCGTGTTCATTTTGGTTATTATGGCTAAAGGAATTTGACAAAGGCAATGATAAAGGCTTTGGGAAGGCAAAAGTGCATTTTTGGCACATTTATTTATTAAAAATAATGGAAATTAGGAGAAAAGGAAGGTGAAAATCACATGTTTCATGTGAGGAGGAAGATAAAGGAAAATAATTGAAATTGAAGAAAATAGAGACCTCATTGATAAAAATGCTTCTAAGGATCAGTTGACAAGCTTTTTCTGAGGCTTGGTCAATGTAGCTTTTTGTCAGTTCAGTTTTGGAGCTCTCATTCTATTCTCTCTCTCTCATACTCTTGGACACTTAGAGTTTTCGTGGAGCACTCTTTGAGAGTGTGGCATACTTGAATGCTTGGAGTAAGAAGGAAAAGGAAGAGCAAGAAAGCGCAAGAGGACATTGGGACCGATAGCTACAACGTGTTTTTCTTGCAGGTATCGAGTTGCATGTATGTTTTCCTCACTAGTTTTGGCATGCATGACATATGAATGTGGTTTATTGCCTTGGTTGGACAAACTCTATGGAATACCTTGGTGGGTTGACTTACTAGTCCTGTCAGCCCTATTTGGACAAACGCTTTGGAACTACGGAAGCATTTGTGGATTGAGTTACTAGTCCTGGTATCCTTGGTTGGAACAAACGCTTTGGAGCCCTGGAAGGCTTGGGTAGAGACCAATATGGTGATGGTTTGTGATTTCCGACTGTGAGGTGGAATCACTATTTGATGGGTTGAGGTGGTTTGGCCTCTAGAAGCCTTGGTTCGATTTTGATGGATTGTTCAGTGAGATCCCACATTAATTCTTGGAATATGGCATGGGATGACTGGATGAAAAGAGATTTGTCTCAACCATGTCTATGGTCAGGTGGTACATGGAAGTCCAAGACTTGGTTGCATTTTTCTTGTGGAAATAAAAGCTCTTTCCTATGGTATTGATGGGTAAACATGTTTATTGTTATGTGGATTATATGGTTGTTTTGTGATTAACCTTTGATGTTTATATGATGGTTATGAATAAGTTTTATGACTGTCATGATGTTTGGATCATATCATGTTTTTACTTGTAATTGAATGAATAATGTATCTATGGCCTAATAGATGAAATTGAAACTAATGCTTTGAGGAAACAATGCCTCGTAGTGAATCTCAGATAAGTGTGAGACCTTTATGCTCAACTCTATTGTTAAGGCCTGTAGATTTCTTATTTGTGATATGTTTGACGAAGTTATTTCCATGGCTAGTAGGGGTCCAATCGAGTCCTTATCTATTTTTTTGCAAATGTATCATTGTCATGTTGTTTAAATTCATTTTTGAAGGTGTCATTGGTTTTGGGCAGTGACCCGGGCTTTGGGCCTAAAAAGGTGGCACAAATCTCGGAGTCGTAAGCATAGCACTGGGGAAGAAAGTCCTCGGAAGCTCCATTTCCCTTCCGATGGGAGATTATGGAGCTTCCCATACACACCTTTGTCCATATCAAAGGAGCGCCTAAGGATTTGATACACTAAAACTTCAGTTGGTCTCAAGGGATAGTTACCTGAGTGGTCGGGATGGGTCCTTAAAGTTCGGTTGCTGATGTGGAAGGTTTGTGTGATGTGTTCTTCCGGTTCCACTTAATTAACTAACACATAGGGAGTCAAATCATATCATAGTAACTTCTCGTCACATGTTTACCTCGGTTGGATGGTTACTTGGGTAGATGTGGGAGGAGGGTGTTACAGAGTGGTATCAGAGCTGGTTGCACTCTTTTTGGGTGACATCGGATACCACAGAGTGGTATCTAAGTAGGTTACACTCTCTTTGGGTCACATTTGATACCACAAAGTGGTATCAGATCAAGTTTTTCTCTCTTTGGGTCACATCTGATACCACAGAATGCTATGAGAGCAAGTTCCATTCTCTTTGGGGAATGTCTGGCTCCTTTTCTCTTTGGGTGATATCTGATACCACAGAATGGTATCAGAGCATGGTTCACCCCTTGGATTGGATGGGCAGAATGTGTTTGTCATGCATGCATGTAGGTTGTATATGTGTTTGTTATGTATGCATGGTAGTGGTCATTGTTGTCTTTGTGTCGCCATGTGGAAGTTGATGATGTTGTTGTTGGGATGCGTTAGTCATGAATGCATGTTAGTTGTATATGCATTTGTTATGCATGTCAGTGATGTGGCAGATGTTGTCATGCATTGTGTGGTCATTGTATGAAAGTAGGTCATCATGATGTTATTGGTATGTTATGATCCTAATGAGTTGGTTGAGATAAAGCAAGAGATGTGGACCATCAAAGTGAAGTTGTAGCATTGGACCTCGAGGCAAGATCATGTTGTCATATAGGTTTGTATGTTGGGCATGCAGGTATGTAGGTTAAGAATTGTTATATGAATTATGGTTATATGTATGCATTTCATTCTATTGATGTTAAGGTTACATACATGATAGATGCTAGTTGATTAGTGTAGCCATATGCACATGTGTTAGATAGTCATGAATGATAGTGAAATGTGGTTGTATGCATTGCTATAGTTGTTTTATGTTAGATAACTTGATGATTATGTTATATGTTTTTGATGAGTATGTTATATGTTAACTTGTTGTTTTTATATGTTAGTAACTTGATTATCAGGGTTATTACATTAAGATCTTTATGTTATATGTATCATGCTAAATTGGATTGGCCTATGCAGATGATTAGGGTTATGACATTAAGGTACGAATTTGACTATGCCATATATTTGATGTTTGAGTGTTTGATCATGTCATCTAGTTGATTTATTTAACATGGTATGTTTGCAATTTGGTTGAATGTTTGATGAATTCGATAAATATGAATATGCATATGTAAGATTGCTTGAAGGAATGATCTTGTTTTAAGATTGTTTTACTCACACATATGTGTTGAGATAGCTGATATGTACTCAATGAGTGTAAGTAGGTAACTGTTATAGCATTATGTCTAATGACTATGAGTTGACTATGGATTATGACATGATTGTTAGTCTTGGTAAAGGTTGATTTCAAAATAGTAGATATGTTGTCTTGATATTTGGAACAGGTGGTTGACATGTGTGTTTAGTTACAAGGCAGCGTAATTGGCACAACCAGGTAAGATAATTGGTATATTGTTACATTTATTTATGCACTGATAGTTATGTGTTATGGAAGTATGATATAAAGAATTTCATGGCAAAAGAGATTTCCATGAAATATTAAAGAAGGCTCGAGTTGAACTTTCCCTTGGAAGAGTTGGGAACCCATGGGGATTGAGTCATGGTGTCTGTTGAGAGTCTTGTCCTTTTAGTACCTTGTCATTTTCTTGCGCTTGATTTGTAGTTTTGTTATCTCTAGTGCATGCTCATGCCACTTTGTTTGTGGTGTTGTATTTTTATTGGTTTTCATGATTTTCTTCATCTTTATTTATAGTTCTTTCCTTTTATGTTTTGAGGGTATTATGAATCGGTTGGTAAAGAAGAGAGTTGATGGAACTCTAGGAGAGTTGTGTGTAACCCAACAGGTAATGAAAGACTCAGATGAAGTTGGTGCATGTGTAAGGGCAGCCAAAGGTAAGAATATGATAATCGGTTAAGTTGGTTAGGTCCATTAGTGTAAATGGATGGTGGCAGGACAATCATGATAAATCTAACAAGAAAGGTAAAGTGGATGGATGTGAGGCATCTAATTCCTTGGCTATGTTGGGAATGGTTGCCCTCAATGTTGTACATGTAGTGGATGGATAAAGGAGGTTCTCTTAAACTTGACCTTATGGTATCTGGTAATTATGTTGTGATCATGATTATGTTGATGTCTATATATGTATATATGTATGTATGTGTGTATGTATGTATGTATGTCGCTATCTGACAAGATCATGATTGTTTTTATGCTAATGTTTATAGGTGTATGTATGTTGTTGTCTGAAAGTATCATGATTGTTTTATGTTGATGTTTATATGTATATATATGTATGTATACATACCGTTGTTTGACAGAGTCATCATGAATCATTCTTGTGGAGGAATGATTTCTTATGCAAGTGAATGGCATGAAGAGATTCCTGGTTCATGAGGAATCAAGTGGGAAGAGTAGATTGACAGATCTCTGAGGTCATTATCATGTGGATATGAATTGATATTATGTGATTATACTATGTCTGTGTTTATGTTATGGACAGACTAATGTTGAGAGATACATTAGCGGAATGAAAAAAACGTGATCTGCGACATGCTAGGATAAGCATGGATGGCAGAGATACATTAGGAGCAAGGTTGCTTGGTAGAGGTGGTGTCGTCTTGGATGTGCAGTGCTATTGTTGTGTATATTGTATATTTTGTTATTGTACCTATGGTGTTGTGTGCATATTTCATATGTAGTGTTGGCTATAGATGGTGCTATGTACATGTTGGATATGCAGTGTTGTGTACATATCGTATTGTGTGCATGATGGATATGCGGCGTTGTGTGGATATGGTGTTGTGCGCGTGTTGGATATGCATTGTCGTGTAAACATGATTCTATGTACATGTTGTATATGCAGTGCTATGCACATATGGTGTTGTGTGCATGTTGTAAAAGTGGTACAATGTACATATGGCGTTGTGTGCATGATTGTGCATGTGGGGTTGTGTAAATGTTGTACATGTGGCGTTGTGTGCAGGGGGTGTTGTGTACATATGATGTCGTGTACATGTGGTGTCATGTACATGTCGTGCATGTGGTACTATGTACATGTGGTATTGTGTACACGTTGTACATGTTGTGTGGTGTGCATGTGGCATTGTGTACACATTGTGCAGGTGGTGTCATGTACACATGATGTTGTGCACATGTTGTGCAGGTGGTGTTGTGTACATGTTGTACATATGGTACTGGTGGACATGTGGTATTGTGCGCATTTCATACATGTTGTGTTGCGACCATGTGGTACTATGTATGCGCATTGTACAGTAATGGTATTGTGACATATGTATTCATTGTGTTGTATTTTGTGTACATATTTGTGTTGTGTTGTACATTGGGTTCAGGTGTATGTGTGGTATGTTAGGTGTACATGTATGTATTGCATCGTGTTGTATGTCATGTGTGGATGTATGTGTTTGATGCAAACTATGTGTATGTGCACATGGTTGAGGAGAAGACACTTGGTGTTTGTCGGGTGTGGAAACTGATCCAGTGTGCATACAGAATAAGGACAAAGGTAGAAGCTAAGGATTGATTAAAGGATAAGTATCAGTATTTTATTTCATTTTTATTATGCATGTGATTTGTTATTCTGGTCTATGATGATTACATGTGATCTATGTGTTTAGTCAATTTAGTGTTCCTAAATTGATGTCATTAATTGTCAACCTGGGGCTCGTAAGCTAATGAAGTGAAGGTGTACTATATGTACTTAAGCAACCTCTTAAAGCTTTTTGTCGTTTGGGGTG
>APFE031243442.1:61108-73608 GCA_000404065.3 Pinus taeda
AAAGTAGGTGTAAAGAGAAGGTTAGGAAGCTTTAACTGATCCCTGGTCTGTCTACTCATAATGTTGATCGCGGCTCCTAAGTCAATCAAAGTATTTGGGATTTCAACCCCATTAATATGAGTTTTGACAATAGGGCTACCAGGATCCACATATTTTTGCATGGTAATCTTACCCATCATTATGTCTGCAATTTTTCCAACTAGATGTATCCTTTTAGTATCTTTGGTTCTTTTTCCTATTTTCTTCAAACTCAACTCCTTTATTGTCTTTGCTAGAATGGGAATTTCCTTGATGGCTTGTAACAAGGGGATCTTGATACAGACATTTTTCAATTCATCTAGAAAGCTATAGTCAGGCAACCAAATTTGCTTCTCCACTCCTTTGTCAATTTGCAATCTTTCAGGAAAAGGAGGTGTGGTTGAAGATGAAGGTTGCTCAACTATGGGAGTTGATTCTTTTTCTTTTTCTTGAAGGTTTGGGTTTTGAAGGGACACTTCAGAACCCTTATTAACTTTGAGAGATTCTTCCTCGGAAATGCTTGGTTTTTGAACACTTGTGGAAGGTTGATCTAGGATTCTACCTGATTTGAGTTGAACTTCATTGAGAGGAACAACCATATAGGTAGGGAATGGTTGACCTTCCATCATATAAGCATTTTGAGGATTCCTATTATTTGGATTGGGTAATGGCTGAGAGGAAAGTTGATTTGACTTCTGCTGGGAGAGTTGAGAATTTTGATTTTGTGGAGGTGGTTGTTGTTGTTGAGGGTATGGCAATGATAGCTGTTGACTTTGATTTGGAAATTGGGGAGCTTGCTAATTCTGAAAGGATGGAGGATATTGATAGAATTGGGCAAATCTCCCATAAGGATTTTGCATGCTTTGCAACCATGCTTGAAAAGCATTGTGAGTTTGAGGCCAAGGTTGTTTCCAAGGATTCCAATTTGGTTGGGATTGAGAATTCATAGAGTTGTTGAACCCTTGATTCTGTTGTCCTTGCCAAGGTCTCCTTGCCATAAAACAAAGAGATTCAAGCGTACTTGGATCTTCTTGAAAGAATGCTTTGAGGCCAGGAATTGAAGGACAATCCTTGGTCTCATGAGTTTCTGAGCAAATTACACATGTTTCCACAACTTGTGCTTCCAAGGGACATTCCCTTAGAGCATGTTTTTTTCTACATTTTGAACAAAAGATGGCTAAGGCCTCAGTTTCTGCTTTCTGTTTATTATGGATCTTAAGGGTATCTAGTTGTTCACTAAGATTCCCTAAGATGTCAGTCTTAAATTCATCAAGCATACTGCCGATTTCAGCCCTACTCACCGATCCTGTTGCGGATTTATTTGCCCTAAGGAGAGAGGGATCTTTAGGCCCTTTTTGAGTTTTTGATTTGCCTCTCGAGAGATGGATACAAAGTTCTGCTATATCACTGAGTGGTAGTTGAGAAATATCTCCTTTCCCCATCATATTTAAGATATCTATCCATTCATCCTTAATGGCTTTTAATAAGAGGGATTTTAAGGTCTCATCATCCAAGGTACTCATTTTTGCTCTTTTCAAATTATATTGGAATCTTTCAAGTAATCTTTCCTAAGCTCTCATCTTCTTTTTGTATCATCTTTAAACCTCGTCCTTGTGGTTAAGTAAAAGGCATAAATAATCCAAATATACTATCAAAGGTTTGTTTCATAACATCCCAAGTCCTAATGGTTTGAGTTCCTAACCCCATGAACCATCTCAAAGCTTGATCCTTTAATGTTGAAGGGAACAATTTGAGTTTTTGGGAGTCATCTAGATAGTCATAGGTTCGACATACCACTTCAAACTCAAATAAGAATGTTTAAGGATCTTCAGATCTTAACCCATGGAAGTTAGGGAGGATAGATGGTGATATGTTTTTCATGGTGGCTCTGGAATCCTCATCAATGATAGGGAACCCAAATGAGTTATTTCCATCTTTATTTCCTCCTCCAATGGGACCTCTACCTCCTCCATGGTTTGCTCCTCTTCCTCCTCTACCTCTACCTCTACCACCTACTTCTTCCTCTACCATGATGGTTCTCCTAGAGCTTTCAAAATCTTCTGGTTCTTCTACAAAAGGTGAATGAGAAGAGATTTCTCCTTCTTCCTTAGATGATTCTACTTCCTCAATTACAATTGGTCTTTATGTAGGAGAAAGGGAAGGGTCTCTTCCTAGTTCAAATTCAATAGAAGGTGTAGGAGAGTCAACTCTTGGCTCTTGAATTCCAGGAATTCTAGGACTAGGGGTGTTGGTTGGAGATAAGGGAGGTGTCTCTTGTCTATCCCTTGAAGCAGATGGACTTGTAAAAATTGAACCTCGAGCTCTAGCTAAAAACCTTCCTCTAGAATCTCTAGCTCTATGCATGTCATTTTTATTATTTTCTTCAAGTCAAGTTAATAGTTCTTTTTCTGATCTTCCAGTTCACTCTAGGTGCAAGAAGAGAGCATACTTAAGAAACTATCAAATCAATAACTTTCTCTTTTCTGATCCTCCAGATCACTTTGCAGTGCAAGAGGAGAGCATACTTTGATAGGTTATCAACTTCTTTCCTTGAAATTTTATGTTTTTTTTTTAAGAATATGGCTACTTAATTTCACTTCCCTGGCAACGGCGCCAAAATGTTTAGTCAATTTAGTGTTCCTAAATTGATGTCATTAATTGTCAACCTGGGGCTTGTAAGCTGATGAAGTGAAGGTGTACTATATGTACTTAAGCAACCTCTTAAAGCTTTTTGTCGTTTGGGGTGTTGTTTATGGTTAATTTATCTTCCTAAGATGGAGTGATGTATTTATAAACAGATGGGTGATGGTGTGTGTAAGGTGAATTCTAGATAAGTGAAGGTGTGTGATTAGTGGTTTCTAACTACTTTCTGAAAAGTAAAACTTGAAGGAAATAAATGAATTAAAATGAACTGAAAGCAAAGAACCACTTTCTAATGGCATTAGACACCATTCATGCTGCTGCAAATAAAAGGTAAGAAAATCACTTAAAGACCAATGATAATGTTTATCTCTTCCTAACTCTCTGCCTCTAACACATAGTACTGTGTAAGACACGATTAGGAAGTAGCTAAAGATAAGTCTAAGAAATGATAAAAATGAGAAAAGTCTACTTTAAATACTAGTTATAATGTTTTGCTCTTTCTAACTCTCTGCCTCTAGCACATAGTATTGTGTAAAGCACGATTAGAAAGTAGTTAAAGAGTAGTCTAAAAAGTACCCAAAGTTAGCTGCAAGTTATTAGTATTTTGATCTCAAAAAGATAAACAATTTATAATAAGGAGACCATTCATGTGTTAGCAAGCAGATTTGAGAAATAAAGTTAAAAATCAGCTAAGAGAATAAAGTAAAGGCAGCAACTTTGAATCTGTCAACTGAAACTACCACTAGATATAAAGCAAATACATAACACACAATCAATCCCGGGTTAAAAACCTGCAAAAGAACAATGCTGATCAGCTCAAAATAAAGGCTGGAAATGAAATAACATAAAGGTGAATTACACTATACATGTATCAAGAAAAAGAAATGCTGAATGAAAATAAGGAAATGCTGAACATAAAATACTGTACAAGGCTAACATGAACAGGGGCCCTCCATTCATATAACCCAAGAAGACTCAAGGTATTGAAAGCTTCAAAACAGCACTGCTTCTATTACTCCATATGCAGAAAATCACAATCCAGAGTGCTAGAACAGCACTATTAAAACAGAGTCTTGAAATGCACTAAAATTGTAACAGGTTCATAAAAACACAACAATAGTAAAGTTAAATAAGCGTACGCAGACGCAAGTTTTTATAGGCATCTGAAGGATAGCCTAATGCGTATAGCTAAAACTGGAAAATAACTGACTGTCATGCGTAATAAAGGTTTCATTAACACGTCATAAGCCTGCGTGGATAGTTGAAGGTGCTGGTCGTTATGGGCATTGAATCCAGAGTTGGATTATGTCTCCCACAACCTGCGTAATCACGGACAAGTCACCGTTTGAACTGACGTGACCCAACAGCTTACGCATCACAGTTAAGCTACCTTTGTTGACCGTAACTTGCCCCCTTTTGACCGGAGGTGCAGATGACGTGGATGGCCGAACCAATAGCACAGGAACCTCGAGCACCTTGATTCCTAAGTGCCCATGTGGCTCATTTGGCAAAATGGCACGTGGAACCTTGAGATTAACAAAAAGGCTGCGGAATCACCAGATGGCTACGAAATCAGCAGATGGCTGCGGAATCGACAGAGAGCTGCGGAATGCCTGTAAATATGTCAAAATCTAAACAAAACAGTCACACATTAGCAAAGCTCACTTGATCATGCTTAGTGACATCTAATGTAATGATATGGGTGGTTTTACATTAAAAAGGAGGCAAAAGAGAGAGGTAAGTGATGAAAAACAGTAGGTAATAGTGGATGGTGAGGTGTAAGTTAGAGGCTCTACACTATGATTCTGGTTTATGATGGGTACATGTGATTTATGATTTTGATTTATGATGGTCATGTTTTGAGCTAACCTGATGTGATATGTTTATACATAATGATTTGATCAAAGATGCTAGTTTGACTTGTTATGATAGGAAGTGAACAAGATTGCAAGTGTACCTTATTGACGAGCTACCAATGAGGTATGATGTGAGTTTATTTCAAATTATTTTGAATCTAATGGAAATTATGTGCTTGGTACAGGAAAGAATGAAATGCCCGGTTGGGTGGTCGAAACTGACAACAAGCATTAGCAGCAACAACAAAAGGAATTGGAACAAACAACAATATGTTGGCAAAGAATTTAGGAGCAGGATCATTCTGGGAAATTGGTACCCAATAGTGTCCATTGATTTCCATGAGCATGCTATGGTCAGTATGATGGTTTTGAGGCATGGATACGCCTTGGTTTTTGGACCTTCTGATGCGAGGAAACATTGCCGATGGATGGACTACCCGGGATGGGGGTACCATCAGAACTTAGAAGGTGTGTGACTGCACGGAAGGGGGTGATCAAATTGCTTGAGGGACTATGTAACAGAGAAGGGAAGTCCGAGGATATATTTGTTTTGGTCGTTAGAATTTCCAGATGGAATCAAATGCACAATGAGAGTGTGCCCTAGAAAAATAAGTCGGTAATTGTTCACTGAGAGGACAAGTGGCGCATGATTATAGCGCTAGACATTGGATGCATATTTGACCTTGCATTGGATTATGGACTTCCTGGGAAGGAGTTGATTCCTGGTATTACTTTGAGGGTGGAGGTGTGAGCCTATTGATTCCCTTGTTGTAGATGCATGCATCATATCCTTTTATTTGTTTGTTGAGAAAATGTGCATATGTGTATATGTGTGTATTATTGTAAATAATGTATCTAAACAGATTTATAAAGTTCCATAGAGAGTATGATTATTTGTTGGGTGAATCAAATGTGTATGTGTGTATATGTGGTTATTATTGTAAATACCATATTGAGTTGTGTTATAAAGCTCCACTAAACGATATGTTTGTCATGTTTTAGTAGATGGTCATTGTAAATACTGCAACTAGCTATGTTATAAAGATCAATGGGCAGTATGTTTTGTTTTCAGTGGTCTTGCTAGTTATAGGTGTCATTGAACACCAAGGACGGTTTTCCCCAAAGGGGGAGGGTTCCGTAACAACCCTAATTAAAAAATCATGTAAAAATATATATAAGACCATGGTCATGGGACATGTAGTCCAAGAGGAATGATGGTCCATTTTGGTTATTATGGCTAAAGGAATTTGGCAAAGGTAATGGTAAAGGCTTTGGAAATGCAAAATCGCATTTTTGGCACATTTATTTATGAAAATAATGGAAATTAGGAGAAAAAGAAGGTGAAAGGTCACAGTTTGCATTTGAAGAGGAAAATGAAGGAAAATAATGGAAATTGAAGAAATTAGAGGCCCCATTGATAAAAAGGGCTTTGAGGATCAGTTGGTAATATTTTGCTCAGGCTTGGTCAGTGTAGCTTTTTTTAGTTCAGTTTTGGAGCTCTCATTCTATTCTCTCTCTCTTATACTCTTAGACACTTAGAGTTTTCTTGGAGCACTCTTCGAGAGAGTGGAATACTTGGATGATTGGAGAAAGAAGAAAAAGTAAGAGAAAAAAAGCGTAAGAGGACATTGGGATTGGTAGCTACATGAGTTTTGATTACAGGTACTGAGTTGCATGTATTTTTTCCACACTAGTTTTGGCATGCATGGCATATGCATGTGGTTTATAGGTCATGATCTATCATTAACATGGAGTATTTCCTGGATTAATAATGGATTTTCCTAGCCTTTCCATTTATGGGATAGCCATGGTGTTGTGGGTTCATTTATTTGTTTTTTTTGGTTAGTTCTCATGTTTCCTTTACCTTGGGTTGAGTTACTAGTTCTTGGAAGCCTTGGTTGGTCAAATGCTATGGAAGCCCTTAGTGGGTTGAGTTACTAGTCTTGGAAGCCTTGGTTGGAAAAATGCTCTAGAATCTTGGCAACAATTGTGGGTTGAGTTACCAGTACTGGAATCCTTGGTTGGAAAAAATTCTCTGGAGCTTTGGAAGGCTTGGGTAGAGACCAACCTGATGATGGTTTGTGATGTCCGACCGTGAGGTGGAATCATTGTTTGATGGGTTGAGGTGATTTGGCCTCTAGAAGCCCTGGTCCAAATTTGATGGACTTTTCCATGAGATCCCAAGTTCATGCTTGGAATATAGCACAGGGTTGACTGGCTAAAGAGATATTTGGCTTAGCCATGTCTATGGTCAAGTGGTACATGGAAGTCCCAGACTTGGTTTCACTTTGCTTATGGAAATAAAATATCTCTCCTATGGTATTGATGGGCAAATATGCTTATTGTTATGTGGCTTATATGGTTGTTCTATTCTTAGCATCTCTGATGTTTATATGCTGGTTATGAATAAGTTTTATGGCTTTCATGATGTTTGGCTCATATCGTGTTTTTACTTGTAAATGAATGAACAATGTATCTATGGCCTAATAGATGAAATTGTAGATAATGTGTTGAGGAAACAATGCCTCATAGCGAATCTCAGATAATTATGAGACACCTATGCTCAAATATACTGTTAAGACCAGTAGGTTTCATATTTTTGATATGTTTGACTAAATGTTTTTCATGGCTAGTAGGGTCCATTCTAGTCCCTGTCAATGTTTTTTCAAATGTATCATTTTTCTATTGTGTAAATTCATTTATGAAGGTGTCGTTGAGTTCTGGGTAATGACCTCGGCTCTGGGAATGAAAAAGTGGCACAAATCCTGGAGTGCATAGTAGGGAACAATTCCCTGGAAGCTCCCTTTCCTTTGATGTGGGAGCTTCTGGAGCCTCCCAGACACACCCTTGTCCATAACAAGGGAGCATCCAGGGGTTTGATGCACTAAAACTTTAGTCGGTCCCAGGGGTTGGTTACTTGAGTGGTTGGGATGTCTCTTGGGAGTTATGTTGTTGATGTGGAAGGTATGTGTAATGTGTTATGCCAGTTCCACTTCCTTAATTGACACATAGGGAGTCAAATCATATCATAGTAACTTTTTGTCACATGTTTACCTCGATTGGGCGATTACTTGGGTAGATGTGGGAGGAGGGTGTTACATTGGTCATGCCTTTTGGCCTTACTAATGCACCTTTGACATTTCAAGGTTTGATGAATTCCATTTTCAAACCCTTCCTTAGAAATTTTGTGTTAGTATTTTTTGATGATATACTAATCTACAACAAGTCTTGGAAGGATCATGCTCAACATGTTGATAGGGTGCTCAAATTATTGGAGGAGAAACACTTATATGCAAAAACATCCAGATGTTTCTTTGGAGTATAGGAGGTGGAATATTTGGGTCATATTGTATCTCATGAGGGTGTTAAGGTAGACCCTAACAAAATTAAAGCCATTAAGGAATGGAAAATCCCCACGACCATAAATAATCTTCGAGGATTTCTAAGGTTGATGGGTATTATCACAAGGTTGTTAATAATTATGGGAGAATAACAATACCTCTAACAACACTACGGAAGAAAGATGCATTTTCTTGGAATCTAGAAGTGACTAAAGCCTTTGAACGTCTTAAAGAAACAATGTTCCAAGCAACAATCTTAGCTACGCCTCACTTCACAAAAACCTTTATTGTGGAATGTGATGCCTTGGGAAATGGAATTGGTGTTCCTTCAATGCAAGAAGGAAGACTCCTTACTTTTGAAAGTTGTCCAATCAAAGGAAAGTATTTACACAAACCTATTTATGAGAA
This sequence comes from Pinus taeda, assembly GCA_000404065.3. Classification (NCBI taxonomy): domain Eukaryota; kingdom Viridiplantae; phylum Streptophyta; class Pinopsida; order Pinales; family Pinaceae; genus Pinus; species Pinus taeda. Next base: position 69,375 of record APFE031243442.1, read on the forward strand.
GGAAATGTTTGAAATACTACATGCACTAAAGCAATGGACACCTTACCTAATGGGAAGACACTTCAAGGTAAAAATGGATCATGATAGTCTTAAATACTTTTTGGAGCAAATATTATCTTTAGAACAACGGTAAAAATAGGTCACAAAGATGTTGGGTTATGATTTTGAAATCATCTACAAAAAAGGGAAGCAAAATGTTGTTGCAGACATGCTCTCAAGAAAGAATGAGGATGTGGAAGCATTTCTTTGTGCCATTTCTATTATCCAACCTGATTGGATAATCGAAGCAAGGGATGAATGGAAGAATGACGAAGAGGTGTGGGAACTCTTTAAATTTGCAGAAAGATCCTAGTACATCTAATACATTTAGCTAGAAAAATAGTTCATTGTAGTACAAAGATTACTTATACCTTTGTAAGAATTTCCAACTCAAGAAAAAAATTCTTTTGGAATTTCACACCTCCCCTTAGGAGGGCACTCAAGATTTTTGAAAACTTACCAAAGGGTCAAGAAGGAATTTTTTTGGGATGGCCTTAAATCTAATATTTAGAAGTTTGTGGCGAATGTTTGGCTTTCCAACAAAATAAAGTTGAGATAGTTAAGACCTCGGGTCTGTTACAACCTTTACCCATTCCAAGGTAGTGTTGGGAGGAGGTCTCAATGAATTTTGTCACAGGTTTACTCAATTCTGAAGGAAAGAGTGTCATCATGGTGGTAGTTGATAGACTTACCAAGTATGTACACTTTTGTGAATTATCTCATCCTTTTAAATATAGTAAAATTACTACTGCATTTATGGAAACAATTCAAAAGCTACATGGAAACCCAAAGATTATTGTAAGTGACAAAGATCCCATTTTCACTAGAATTTTTTTGGATGGAATTATTTTCTTGTCTTGGTAGTCAACTAGCAGATTGTTCATCTTATCATCCTTAATCTAACGAGCAAATTGAGATAGTGAAAAAATGTTTGGAAGGATATATTTGTTGCTTTGTATCAGGTAAACAAACAAACGAAGTCAAGCGGTTATCTGTAGCTGAATGGTGGTATAACACTTCTTTCCATATTACAGCAAAAATGACCCCATTTATGGCACTTTATGGATATCATCCACCATCCATCACATCATCTTTAAGAGAAAATTCTAAGGTTTGAATTAGAATATCACATCGAGCATCAACAACAAGTTCTCCAACTTTTCAAGGAGAACCTCACTCTAGCACAAAAATTAATGAAACAACATGTAGATCAACAACGCAGTGAAAGAAGTTTTGATGTAGGTGAATGGGTATTTTTATGGCTACAACCATACAAAAAAATGTCCCTCAAGCAAGCTAAGAAGGATAATAAATTATCACCCAAGTACTATGGTCCTTACAAGGTGTTGCAAAGGATTGATATTATGGAATACAAATTGGAGTTGTGTGCATCTTCCCGAGTACACCTAGTTTTCCATGTTTCATGCTTAAATAAGGTTATCAATGACAAGCTTTCGGTTCAAACACTGTTGACAAAACTTGACGAAGAAGGAAAAATCATATTTGACCCTGAAGTAGTCAATAAACAAGAACAAAACAACTACAAAATCGTTTAATTTTAAAGTATCTCATTAAGTGGAATAATTTACCCGCTGAAGATTCCACATGGGACAATGAAAATTTTATATAGAAGCATCCATAACTACTCAACCGTCGAGGACAACACTTTTTTGAAGGAGAGGGGCATGTTAGGTACCTATAGTACTAGTGTATTCCACTTATTATTATGAGTGTAGCCCCCTATTTTTGTTGTTGCGTCCATGTATCCTCCATGTTGTTATTGTTGTGCCATATAAAATCCCACTATTGTTATCGTTGTGCCCTCACATTATTATTGTTATGTAGGCTTTGATTATCTTGTGACCCCTAGACTCCTACATATAATAAGCAGGTCTTATCATTTGAATCATCTAAGAATTGTTCATTTATGTAATGTAAAGGAGGTTTCCCCCTTAAAGATGATAATTTTTAAGTCATTGATCTACATTTTATGTGAGTTGGTTGCATAACAAGTAGGCTGAAGGTTTTTGGGGTTTGAAAAAGGTCTTGATATTATTTTTAGAAAACTTGTTGGATATATGATCAGTAACTCCTTGAATGTAGAGTAGGGTTGCCTTCGCTAAGGGATGATTATTGGAATGGTTTTTAGGTTGGGGGTGGAGAGAAAAATGAAAGGCCTTGCTAATATGGGATGTGGAGTAACCATTGGATTTTAGGGTTTTGGTAAGATGGGAATTTTCTTTGGGGAAGGATTGAGAAGAGGAGATTCAGATGGCTCTGGAAATAAGGGTCTTGAGGACAAAAAACTTTTGAGCTAGATGATGGTGAGAGGTGGCATGAAGGTACTTATCGATATGAGTCCTCTTTCGATAGTCTTGGCGAGTGAGGGAGGCACAAGACGAGGACATCAAGAAAGGGAAGGAAATGGTTCTCTTAAAGCTCCATAGTGAACTGAATGTGAGGGGAAATGTGATTAATATGGGAAAGTAAGGCTTGAATCTTAGGAAGACCATGGGACCAAATAACAAAGGCTTCATCAACAAACCACTTCCATAATTTAGAATTTAAGTGGAAGGTCTTAATGTCTAATATTTTAAAGTGCTCCATAAAAATGTTAGCCACAACGGGAGAGAAGGATGAACCCATGGTTGTGCCCTTAGTTTGCTTGTAGAAAACTCCATCAAAGGTGAAAAAGGTGGTGGTAAGGCAAATTTTGAGAAGGTTGAGAGTTCCAGAGTCTACAAACTTAGAAATGAGATCAATTACAACCCCAACATTCTCATTCTAAAAGACGATAAAGGAAATGCTTCTGTTGTTATGAATACCTCTGACTACCATCGTAAAATGCTTATCTCATTTCCTCATCTTTTTACAAGAGTTTAACTAAGAACCCCTTCCAATATGTGACCAACAAAGTCACCAAAGTCACTAAATCTTCATCCCTTGACCCAACCATCCAAAAGTGTCTTATTCCCCTTAACCCCATTACCCCCAAGATTTATGGTCAACCTAAAATTCACAATAAGAACATTCCTCTTAGGCCTATAGTTAGCACTATTGGTGGTCCCTCCCATGCCCTCTCCAAATCCATATGAATCTCCTCTTCTCAATCCTTCTCCAAAGAAAAATCCCATCTTACCAAAGCCCTTAAATCTAATGGTTACTCTACATCCCAGATTAACAAGGCCTTTCATTTCGCTCTCCACCCCCAACCTAAAATCCATTCCATGAACCCTCCCTTCGCCAAGGTAATTGTACCCTACATTCAAGGAGTTACCGATGATATATCCAAAATTCTTTCTAAAAGAATATCAAGACCTTTTTTCAAACCCCAAAAAACCCTCAGCCATCTCTTTAGAATGCCCAAGGAAAAAATTGACCCTATGCTAGGCCCGAGAGTCTATGAAATTCATTGCTCATGTGGTATGTCTTACATAGGGAAAATTGGTAGATCCTTCAAAGCTTGACTCAAAGAACATATCGTTGACACCTACCACAACCACATTGCCAAATTTGTCATCGTCGAACATTCCCATAATACCAACCATCTTAGTAGTTTTGATAAAACCAGAGTCTTAGCCTCTGCCCCTTTCCATGCCAACCATATAATGAGGGAAGCCCCCGAAACTGAAAAACACCCTAACAACTTTAACTAAGAAGATGGTTATCAATTACCTAATAATTAATTTTTAAAAATATTTAAATTTCCTTTCCTATCTATCATCCTTAATTTAATTTCCCTTCCTTCCTCTTACCTAATAATTAATTAAAAAAAAAAACTTTTCCTCTAATAACATTAATTTTCTTATTAAATTTTAAAAATAAAAATTTTCTTTGATTTAATTAATTTAATTTAATTTTAATTCTAAACATTATTCCTTTACTTATAGATCTTTTTAACGCAATTTTAAGATTCCTATTTAAACATTATGCTTCTTTAAATAAAGTATCATTAATATTTTGAATTTAACCCTAATTTGACCATTTATATTATTATTATTGTAATACTCGTTAATCTAAATTCTTTTTTAATTAAATTAAATTTATCTTCCATGATCCTATTTTAATATTATTCCGTAATAATAACCTTTTTTAAATTTATTTAAATAAATTATTATAAATCTTATTTTAATATTCTATCCATTAATAACCCTTTTTGAATTTTCTATTTTTATACATTCTTTAATAACCCTTT
>APFE031243442.1:78608-98405 GCA_000404065.3 Pinus taeda
TCAACAACTTTCTTTAAAAAAAAACCATGACATTAATTAATATATTATATAAGAAAATAATAATAACGAGAAATATTTTTGAATTTGCAACATTTTAAATTCAATACTTATTCTTTTATATTTACTTTTAGGGAAAAATATTTTTTAGTGTAAAATTTATTTATTTTATTTTATTTGAGAAAGAAATGTTTTATCTATACATGGTGTGTTGTGATTTTTAATAAATGTTTAAAATGATTAAATATGTTACATAAATGTGTTTTATATTTTATTTTAGAAACAAATGTTTTATCTGTACATTGTGTATTGTGATTTTTCCTAAATGTTTAAAATGATTAAATATGTTACATAGATGTGTTTTATATTGATTTTTTTTAAATATAAAAAGACTAATGTATTTTTAATTATTTAATCTATATTATATTTAATATTAATTTTTGTTGTTATTATTTTTGATAGGGTAATGATGTTGCATGTGAGTAGTATGAGACAATGATAATTGAAAAGAGAGAGTTAGTCGTTACATTATCAGTGAGTGTCAACTCTAAAGCATCATTGATGGGATATGTATACAATAAAGTTGGTAGTTAGTTGTGGTCATAAGCAAATTTAATGATGGTAATTTCACAAGGATGGTAGACTTTTTGGGAAATTTTGTTGATGATCTAGAGAAAATGTAGTTTAATGAGTCTCTAACCTCACAGACCATGTTTGTTGTTGTTTTGTTATGGAGCTTATCAATGGATCCTCTATGGCAAAGCACTGAGTTTCACTAGTTAAATCTTCTTGCTTTAGTCTTCTCTTTATAGGAGGTTTTGGGGACTATGAGATGGGCTTTTACCCTTATGCTTCTTGCTAAATTCATACTCGTTTGGGGTTGTCCCATCTCACATGTCAGAAGAGATTTGTTTAGCAATGTTTGGAATGCAAGCTCAACACCTAGATTTAATTCTTAGGGTGCTTGCACCAAAGCACTAGGCAGGATCTTGAAGAAGAAAGGATGGCCACTAGATGAGTACTTTGATTTAGGGTGATGAAAAGACAATTTGTAGGTAATATGTGAGAACCCCAACCATGTTTCTCTCATGATATATTTATAATATTTATATTTATATATCTATATATATATTTGTATATATATATATATATATATATATATATATAATATATATATGCTGAGTAATGGGACACATATTCTAGAGTTGAAGAGATTACTTGCGTGGGATGAGTCAAATTTTCCTTATTGTAGGAAAATTTGGATAACTTCATGACAACCATTGAAGGTTGGTTGGTGCATTTTAAATAAATTGGTGTTCTGAATTGAATTGAGTAGGAGAAGCATGCATGCCAAGCTTGGTTGGAATGACAAGGAAGATAAGGACAAAAATTTATGAAAAGAATGGGAAAATTGCTAGCTTGTAAGAATGTGCAGGCCACTCACTATAACAAGCTAACCAATAACAAATTATGATGGGAAACAAGTATACAAGTGGCACAATTTTGATTAACTGACAAGCCTCCTTATCAGTGAGGTTGTATGAATGTTTCCCAAGGAAAATACAAGCCAAATCTTGACTGGGTCAACAACAAGAGAGCAGAAGGGAGTTCGATACTCATTCAACAACAAAGCAGAGGAAGTAGGGGAGAAGGGATTTCGGTTCGTATTGTTGTTTATAAGGGGAAAAACTAATTTGAATATCATAGTTTTAAGGGGAGGAGTAGATCTTCTAGTTGGCGGGAGTCTAGAAGAAAATGTTTCAGGTGAGGAGGAATTTGCCTCTCAAGTCCCCAAGACCCAGAGTGTGGAGGTGGTGTCTCTCATAAATTCCTGAGGGCTAGGGTGGAGGAAATTCTCCTCGAAAAGTCCTAGAATTTTTCTGAAAACCTGTTGTTGTGTTTATTTTTTTGGTTATGGTTATGGATTCCCTGATTTTGGGTGGAACCTTAGTGTCTATGTTCACTGGTCGGTTTGCAACTCAGTTGAAGGGAGGAGATGGTAGAATCTATATTTCCTAGTTCATCTTGTAGTTGTGCTTTATTCCTTTAGCATTAACCCCTCAAACTCTGGAATCTAGCTCGGGGTTGATAGCTACAAGTGAGCATTTGTTGCAACTATTTATGGTTAGTTGGAGAGTCCCTATCCCAAACTTAGTTTCCCATAATCATTAAAGATAAGTGTTATTCTATCATCTAGAATGTTAATCAATGCAAGTTTCTTTCTCATTGAAACGGTGGCATTAGTATTTGTATATATACATTGGTCACTTGGGAATATGTTTGTCTTAGCTCACGCTAATCTAGTTGGAAGAAAACCTATTTTAATGGTTTTATGCCATCTATTAATGTGTGCCTCTGATATATATTATATATATATATATATGATATATATATACTATATATATATATTATATATATATAAGGAATGAACACATATCCACATCTATATGTACAATTGCAACATATCTCAGTGCCTAGTTGTCGTTCAACCTTGAATATGCACATTCTATAATATTTCCATAACACAGACATGTATATTTTCTTACATTGCCTCTGATGGTGCAAATGTATAGTCTATATGTTTGTAAACAATCCAATTTATTGATTAATAGAGACTGTATAATGTTACCATGTTCATATGCGCTTACGAGACCCTTTAATGAGTGGGAAATAATTTTTGTTGTTGCATGCTAAGTCTTTTCAAGGCGAAATTGAATGAAGTTGTGGCGATGCATTTTGCATTGAGTGTTAACCACTGGAATATATTATATATATATATTTTAAAAAAAAAACTCCAAGCCACTTATTGAATGGAGTTTTGTAGCATATCCTCGCTCGTGCATTGCAACAAAGTAGCATTACATACTAATCATATTATAGTGATATAGTGATCCTTCCCATCCTAAAGGGTCTATCATGGTTACCTTGGTGGGAATGTGGAACTTTCTCCATCCCTCAACACTTACAACCACGTCCGAAGGATGAGAACCAAAACCATAACCAGTGATGTGAGGAGAGTGATGTGGGAGTGGCGTTATTGTGCTGGCACTGTAGCATGGTGGTAGTCAACAAGTATGGATCCTCATGTGTTAAGAAACGGTGGAAATCCACCACATGATATCAATGGTATGTGCGAGCCCTCCCTTGTGACATTAGCAAGGAGGGTACCCCATGAGTAAACCGTCAATCTAATTTTTGGACCAAACGTTTAGGATCAAATTCCCCTCTGCCACCACACCCCCCCCCCGCCACCCCTCCCCCCCCCCCCCCCCCCCACCCCTTTTTGTGAAACTAAGTTAATTTCGCTTAGTTGGCTCAGTCAATTCGACTTAAGGGCCTGTCGTGGGTCATGTAGAGTGGTTCCTAAATTTTAGGAGCCTAGGGTGAGTTTAATTTGAGTTCTAATAATTTATTTAGTTAAACTAAGATAAAGTCAGTTAAACTAGTTCCAACTATGTGGGGTGCAACTTCAATGTTCAACTAGTTAACTAATAAACCAACCATAATTAACTAATGCATGAATGAAAGTAAAGTCATCGAGTTGAGATTGGGTTTTAAGGGAATCATACTATCAGTTGAATAATTTGTTGAGTTGTACAAGTGGTGCATGTAGTTAGAGAAGGTCCTAGAGGGATTGCACAATTCTAATTGGGAATTTCTCTAATTAATAGGGGGCTAATTCCCAAGGAAACAACAGAAGGAAAAAAGATCTTGAAATGCAGAAAAATTGGTTAAGTATTGACTTGAGGCATCTTGTGAAGCAATGAGATAGATTATACTTGCAGATTAATCTTTGAGCATTTGTGATTGAATTCTGTCTCGTGTTTATGTAGTGATTTCTCAATCGATTAATTATTTCCGCTGATGAGTAGAGTAGATTCAAGTCTTTTATTTTAGCATATTACATAACCAATTTGAATCTACAAGGAATTTGCAGATGGTATTAGAGATAGAATCACAGTAGACAAGAGAATTCTAAATTTGTACAAGAGGTTCGAGTTACAAGATCAGTGTTTCAGGTTTTCTCCAGGACTGAGAAGATGACTTCCACTAGACTCAAGCTCGAGTATGCTCTAGAAGGAACCACAAATTTTGTGGCATGGAAGATCCATGTGCACATAGTATTAGATGATAACATTCTACTAGATTACATCAATACATATGTAGTTAAAGCCCCAAAAACTAATGCCTAATATCTCTCTCAGTGGAAGAAGGATGTAGCTAAAGTGGGGAGGATCGTATTGGAGGGAGCTCCAGATCATATTATCTCGAATATCCATGAGAAAGAAACTCGATTTGTGATGTCGAAAACACTGACCGACTTGTTTGAAAACAACAGTGACCATATGAAGCTGACGCTGAAGGACAAGCTTCATAGCATCAAGAAGCAAAATAATGATACAATTCTACCACTACCTGAGCAAGTTTACACAGTGTCGTGATGAACTTGGCGAGGTCGGTGTGACTATGCTTGAAGAAGATTTGGTAGCTCTAGCTCTGTTGGGTCTTCCCAAGAGTTGGCATAGTTATCAGGATTTCATGAATGGTAGAGACAAACTACCGATTTGGGAGTGGTTATGGTATGATCTAGTGCAGGAAGAAATAAGGTGGGACAACCAAGATGGGACCTCATCCAAAGAAGAGGAAGAGGACCTTGCATTAGTCATAAAAGGAAAGAAATGTAATGGAAATATGTCCCAAGGTGAGGAGGGAAAGAATAAATACTTTTCCAACATCAAATGCTTACACTATCATGAATTAAGGTACTATGCCACAAAATGTCCACAGAAGAAGGCAAGTAAGAAGGAGTCTGTAGTAGTAGCATGTGAATATATAACTTCACAATTCGAGCTTGATTTTACTCTCATTGCATGCATGGAAAGTGTTGAACCACATAATTACTCTCTCCTTGATAACTCTTCTCACTTCTTTCCCTTGTTTTCCATAAAAATACAGATCCCCATCATTAATAAATGATAGTTTTTGTCTCAAGGAGGACATTAAATGATTGACATGTTATACTTTTATGTTTTTTCTATTTGAATAAGTTTTTACAGTTTAGCTACAGAACATAGTCTATTCTGTAGCTAACTGTGTGTTGCGTAGCTACTTCCATGGTTTAACAGGTTACAATTGTCAAACGAAGAAACCAACCACATGGGCATCTCTAGAATTGTCTCGACATGGATCCTATCCTAGTCACCCAACCGAGAACGATAAAAAAGCCAGCTCAAGACCACAGTCAAAGGTGGAGTCAAACATATGAAACCCGAAAGCAATAGGACTCTTTGTCTACCCTTTCATGGTTAATTAATAAATCCAATAGTTTTCTTGAAGCATTAACTTGGATCAGCCACTTGTGTCAACGGTTCTGTGAAACCACCTTGTTCGAATTCAAGTCACCTATAGTTGATCAAACATTTAAGCAAACTGGTTGTAATATGTGTAGACCACCTGTAGATAATTTTCCTCAAAAGACAGTTGTGAATATTTTCTTTTAAATACCAGTTGAACAGAACCGTGGGAAGTTCGAAGTTTTTGATGTATTATGTTTAAACTTATCAGCTCTGTAATTTTAGACTTTTGTTCCTGTTTTATAATACAAAGTTGTGTGTTGACTAATGATCATTTGAAGGATCATTTTTAATTAAGTTAGCAACTCAACCTAGTCAGTTATAGAGGGCCCCTGCGCTGAAGGAGGTTTTCTTTTCATTTGTTTTCTTCTTTTTGTTCAGTTTTAATTTCATCATTTGCTTTTAGCAGTGTTTGTAACTTAGGTTGATTTCTTGTAGTTTGATTTCTTTTAGTTTTAATCAGTAGCATAATGTTAGAATTCAATTGTGCAATATTGTTTCTCCAATCCATTTCATAAAGGAAACGACTTTGTTTCTAAACAGACTAAGATTGAAAGTAATGAGGATGCATTGTTGATTAGTTTACTTACTGTTTTTGTTATTTATTTCTTAGTTCATGTTGTCAATTCACTGTATTAATGTATGTTTTTGGTCACCATTTCAAGCTGATACCCATCCTAAACTAAATGGTTAAACATTCACTTTACATAAGGGTTGAAACCAAGCAGTTACCTTCTGCATGTTTTTATTTAGTTTTTTTCTAGACCATGAAGTACAAAAGTTGCTTGAATTCCATCTCAAGGAGGTTATCTTTCAAAATTGAAGGTTGGAGTAACTAGAAGTACTTCAATTAATTTCATTCCCTGTATTTATTTCAACATGACTTACAACTTTACCTTTTGGTTTTAAGAATCAGATTCATGAATTAGGACAAATGCTTTGTTTTTCCTTCATTTAACTTAGATTTTGACTAGTTTTAATCTCTTGGTTCACCTTTAGGAAGTTTAGATTTAGTTTCTCAAAGTGAAAATTGTACATCATTAGGAATCAAAGAACAGAAACCCCCAAAATAATATAAAATACAAAACAACAAAGTAAGAAGGGTTAACTAAGAACACACAGTGCACTACACTTCATCAGCTTACAAACCCCGATTGATAATTTATGCAAAGAAATTTAGGATGCTAAATTGACTAAACATTTTTGCACTGTTGCCAGGGAAGTGTAACTAGGTAACCTTATCTCTTACATTAAAAAAGATGATATGCATAGAGAAAGAGACTCTAGGGGTATATTTATAGCTAGAGGTAGAAGTTCAATTCCTACAACACCACCTACTCCACCAAGAATAAGAAGAGATACACCTCCATCTCAAGCTCATACTCCCAGCCATAGAACTCCTCAAATTCTAGGGTCATAAATCCAATCAAAAGAATCTCCTACTTCATCTACCAAGGTAGTCCTAGATGAGAAAAATCTTGGGTCTCCAACAATAGGAGTAGCCTTTTTCACCTCCACAGGGGAGCACATTTTAGTTGAAGAATTAGGAATACTTGGTGAGGAAGAAGAAGTAGAAACTCTCTCCCATATCCCATTAATAGAAGAACCAGAGGAAGAGAAAGTAACCGTGCAAGTTGAACTGTACACTGACTCTGAAGAAACTATAATGGTAGAAGAAGGAGGGGATGGAGAATTCACACTGTTTGGAGGAGGGGGTAGAGGAATTAATGGAGGAGGAAAAGGAAATAATGGAGGAGGCAGAGGAAATATGGAAATAGATAATTCTTTTGGATTCCCTATAGTGGATGAAGAAACAAATTCCACAATGAAAAACATCTCACCTTCTGTCCTCCCAAATTTCCATGGGTTAAAAGTGAGGATCCTGAAACATTTTTATTTGAGTTTGAAGTCTTGTGCAAAACCTATGATTATCTAGAAGACTCTCAAAAACTTAAGTTGTTTCCTTCAACACTGAAAGGAGATGCTTTGAAGTGGTTCATGGGGTTAGTCACTCAATCCACTAGAACATGGAATGACTTGAAAAAAGTGTTTGTGGATATGTATTTGGATTATTGCATGCCTACCAATCACAAAGATGAAATGTTCAAAATGATGCAAAGAGAGGATGAAAATTTAGAGGATTTAATTGAGAGATTCAACTATAATTTGAAAAGAGCAAAGATGGACAATTTAGATGAAGATACCTTAAAAGATCTTTTATTAAAAGCCATTAGAGATGAGTGGATAGATATCCTTAACATGATGGGGAAGGGAGATATCTCTCAACTTCCATTAAATGACATAGGAGAATTATGTGTTCATCTCTCAAGAGGGAAATCCAAAATTGGGAAAGGTCCAAGAGATCCTTCTCTTGTTAGAGTAAATAAATCTGCAACTGGATCAGTGAGTAGGGTAGAAATTGGTAATATGCTTGATGAATTCAAAACAGATATTCAGAGTCTTAGTGATCAAATAGACACCCTTAAGTTGCAAAACAAGTAGAAAACCGAGGCTGATGCTTTAGCTATTTTTTGTCCAAAATGCAAAAAAAAACATGCTGTAACAGAATGGCCTTTGGATGCAAAAATTATAGAGACTTGTATGATTTGCTTAGAAAACCATGAGACCAAGGGTTGTACTTCGATTCCAGGTCTTAAGGTTGTTTTTCAAGAAGAAACAATTCCAAATTCAGCAGAACCTCTTTGCTTTGTCTCTAGAAAACCTTGGCAGGGGCCACAAAATCAGGGATTTAACAATCAAATGTATTTTCAGCCCCCACCAAATTGGAATTCTTGACAGCAACCTTGGCCTCAATCTCAATCTCAACCTTGGGCTCAGTGAGTACAAAATCCTTGTGGGAGATTTTCTCAATATTATCAATATCCTCCATCATATCAGAATTATCCTCCCCCACACATTCCACAACAAAATAAGTAGCCATAACTTCAAAATCAGAACCCTCAACTTTCATTACCATTTGCACAACAAAATCCAGAACAAAACCAAAATTCTCAACTCTTACTGCCATTTTAGCAGAGACCAAGACCAAATCAGCTACTTGCCCAATCATTACGAAACCCCAAAAATAAGAATCCTCAGAATACTTACATGGTGGAAGGACAACAATTTCCAACTTATATGATCATTCCTCTAGATCTTAATGATGTTCAACTAAGATCTGGTAGGATACTAGAAAAGGAAAGGCCTTCTGTAGTTATTCAGGAACAAGACAATTCTGAGGAAGATTCTCTACAGCCCAATAAAAGTTTTGAGGGAACATCTCTCCAAAACCAAAATATTGAAAATGAAAAACAAAAATAACCAGTGAAATCAACTCCTGCCATTGAGCAACTAGTATCTACTTCTGCACCTCCTTTTCCTGAAAGATTACAAGTTGATAGAGGAGTAGAAAAACAGATCATGTTGCCTAATTATGATTTTCTAGATGAATTAAAAAACGTCTGTATCAAAATCCCTTTGTTACAAGCCATTAAGGAAATTCCAATCCTAGCTAAAACAATAAAGGAGTTGAGCATAAAGAAACCAGGAAGAAAAGCAAAGAACTTCACCTGGTAGGAAAAATAGCAGATATAATGATGGGAAAAATTTCCATACAAAAATATGTAGATCCAAGAAGTCCAATTGTGAAAACACATATCAATGGAGTTGAAATTCCAAATACATGGATTGATTTAGGAGTAGCAATAAACATCATGAACAAACGAACCATGGAACAACTCAAGCTTCCTAATCTTCTTTACACACCTACACTATTGCAATTAGCGGATAGATCTCTAATCAAACTAGATGGAGTGTTAGAAGATATTTCAGTATCCCTAGATTCTTGGGAATATCCTGTTGATTTTATGATCTTAACCCCCAAGAACAATCTAGGAGGACATCCACTCATATTAGGGAGACCTTAGCTGGCCACAACTGATGCTTTCATTAGCTGTAGATATGGTGATATGTATATTTCTGATGGGAATTCAACAAAGAAATTCACTCTATATCCTCTAGCAAGAACAATCACAGAAATAGATGAAAAAAATGGATTGATGATGAAAATGACATTCAACCTCTCTTTACTATTTCAGATATGAGTGAAGATAGTCATATCTTAAATACAATGGAAAATTTTGAATCATCTCCAGAATATGAACATGATTAATTTCAAGAAAAATCCAATATTGAATATTTGTCATCTACGTAGATGTCGCTTTATTCTATGGAAGAATTTGGTAGCTCTACAATTGAAATCTTTCTAGGGAGAAAATTGAACATAAACAACAACTTGGAGAAATTACAATGAGAAAAGCTAATCAAGACATTACAACAACATTCTACTGCATATGCATGGGAATATACTGACATGAAAGGAATTACTCCTAAGACTTGTATACATCACATCTACATTGAGGAAAATTGTAGACCTATTAGACAACCTCAAAGAAGGGTGAATCCAAATCTTAGGGAAATTGTGAAAGAAGAGCTACAAAAACTACTGAATGTAAACTTCATTTACCCAATTTTGGATAGCCAATGGGTTTCCCCTTTAGTGGTTGTGCCTAAAAAGAATGGTAAATGGAGGGTGTGAATTGATTACAGAGAATTGAATAAAGATATCCTTAAAGATCATTTTCATTTGCTCTTTATAGATCAAGTGTTAGATACATTAGCAGGTAGGAAGTATTTCTCATTCTGGGATGGTTTTAGTGGTTATAATCAGATTCAGGTGGCACCTAAAGATCAATATAAAACCACATTTACTTGTCCATGGGGCACATATGCCTACCGAGTACTTCCTTTTGGGTTATGTAATGCACCTGCAACATTCCAAAGAGCAGTACTAGGAATTGTTTATGATCTAATTCATGATTGTGTAGAGGTATATATGGGTGACTTTACAGTCTATGGGAATACATTTGAAGAAGCTTTGGAAAATTTGAAAAAAGTTCTTAAAAGATGTAAGGAAAAAAAGCTTTCACTTAGCCATGAAAAATGTTTTATGATGTTTACAGAATTATTGTTTTAGGGCATCATATTTCAGGAGATGGGATTAAAGTTGATAAGGCTAAAGTTGAAGTCATCTCTAAATTATCAATTCCAAATTGCAAAAAGGATGTTCGAAGTTTTCTAGGATTTACAGGATACTATAGACGATTTATAGAAAATTTCATTAAAATAGCATCCCCACTCTTCAAATTACTCACCAAGGATTGTGAATTCAGTTGGAATCCTGACTGCAGCTAGCATTTGAGACCTTAAAAGCAAAAATTTCTGAAGCACCCATCTTGAGAGGTCCAAATTGGAAACTACCTTTTCACATTTCGACAGATGCTTCAGATACAACTTTTCGAGATGTATTAGGACAAAAAGACTTGATTCCCTATGCCATCTACTATACAAGTAAGTATTTGACTGCCACTGAGTTGAATTATACTGTAACTGAAAAGGAATTTTTAGTTGTTGTTCATGCGATCAACAAGTTCAGACATTATATAACAGGCTATGAAACCTTTGTTCATACAGATCACTTTGCAATTAGATACTTAATGAATAAACCTATTACTAATGGTAGAGTTACAAGATGGCTTTTAATCTTGCAAGAACTCAATATTACTGTGCTAGATAGACCTGGAAAACAAAACATAGTTGTTAATTTCTTGTCCAAAGTTCAAAATATCAAAGATGACACACCAGTTGAAGATAAGTTTCCTGATGAATATCTTTTTGTAGTGACTACTCAAACTCCTTGGTTTGTAGATATTGTTAATTACTTAGTCACAGGGAAATTGCCTTCACATTTGTTTCCTAGAGAGAAAATAAAAATCATTCAGATAAGTGCAAGATACTCATGGATCACTAATGAATTGTATAAAATAGGCCCAGATCTTATGATCAAAATATGTGTTAGGGAAGATGAAATGCCTAAGATTCTTAAGGCATGTCATGATGAGCCGTGTGGTGGACACTTTGCTGACAAGAGGACAACCTATAAAATCCTTTCTTTAGGATATTATTGGCCATCCATCTTCAAAGATGCCAAAGAATATGTCAGGAGGTGTGACAACTACCATAGGGTAGGGAAACTTGCTCCTTCAAATGAAATGCCACTACAAATTTAGGTACTCATTGAACCTTTTGAAAAATGGGGCCTTAGATTTTGTTGGACGAATTAATCCTCCATCTAAGCAAAAGAAGTATATATTGGTATGCACTGATTATGTCACTAAATGGGTAGAGGCCAAAACATTACTTTTTGCTAATGAAAAATTTATAGTTAACTTTCTTTTTGAGGACATATTCACTCGTTTAAGTGTTCCAAGAGAAATTGTGACAGATCAGGGATCTCAATTTACATCTAAAATGGTGAAGGGTCTTGTGGAAGATTACAAGATAAAACATAGGAAATATACTCCCTATAATCCACAAGCAAATGGTCAAGTTGAATCTGCAAATAAGGTGATTGAAGGAATTCTCACTAACACTGTGCATATACATAGAAGAGATTGGGCAGAAAGGCTTCCTGAAGCCTTATGGGTCTATAGAACTACATGGAGGAACACAATGGGACATACACCCTATGAACTTGTTTATGGGAAACAAGTCCTGTTCCCTATAGATTTCCAAATCAAAACCTTCAAGATGGCAGTCCAATTGGGATTGGATTTATCATAGGAACAAAAACATATATTGGAGCAACTCAATGAAATTGATGAAATCAAGCAACATGCAATTCAAAGAACCAGTATAGTCCAAAAGTAGAGGGCTAAATGGCATGATAAACATATTAAAGAGAAGAAGTTTCAAGCAGGAGATTGGGCACTATTTTTCGATTCAAAGTTCAAATATTTTCAAGGGAAGTTTTAAACTCATTGGCTTGGGCCATATGAGATTGAAGAAGTCTTTAATAATGGAGCAGCAAAGATAAGGATGATAGATGGAAGAAAAATACCTCTTCTTGTGAATGGTCATTGGTTGAAGATATATTAGAAACCAATTTCAAGAGAGGAGTTCATTAAGATTTTCCAGAATAAATCTGAAATGAAGCTAGTGAAGAAGAATTCTTCTTCTCCACTAACTTAGTCTTTAATTTTCCAAAAAAAAAATGATAAATAAATAAAAAATTGTATTGAAAACCAATCATTGATTGGCATACATACACAAAAAATACAAGGTGAAAATCAGAGATTTCTAACATCCTATATTTTCCATTCCCTTTATGTAATCAGTAGTGACAAAAAGCTACATTCATTTGCAGTTTAGAGTCTGCAAATTCATCATCTCATTTCATCTCATTCTGGTTTCACTTTTTTTTTTTTATAGTTCCACTTCATCTCATTGTCATATTTCATTTACATTTTATCTTTTTATAGTTTTACCCATTTCACCCTATTTTTCATTTTATCTCACATCTTATTCAATCTCACTGTCATAATTCATTTCCATTTTATTTTTACACTCATATTCCATAGCCATGTTTCACTTTTCCTTCTTTTCACATTTTGCACTTGATTCCATTCCACAACTAATCTGATTCTGCAGCTACAATTTACTTATTAGCTCTGGCACAATTGTACAACTCACAAATAAATCATGAATGCAAGGAAATTGAAGAATCAAGTTTTGGAGATCAACCATGGTCAAAGTACCTACGGATCAACACCAAAAGAACTATTAAGCAAAAGATTAAAGTTCTAAAGGTAAAACACAAAATTTATTTCAAACAGCAAGTTACAAACATAAGTTATGTATAATATGAATGATCATATGTCTCCTTAACAAGTCATCATTTGATTTGACTGCCACTTCATGATACCACATCTCCGCCACATCTTCCACATTCAATACCAAACAGTATATAATGATTTCATCATAATGCACCTCCGCTATGTTCTCCATATTCTGTACTTAAACGGTCTCTAATAACTCCATCTGTTAATGGTCAAAACTACAATGTGACCAACGTATTCATGTCTCTACAAACCCTCACTATCTACTTATTCCACGCAAACCCATAGTTCTTTTTCACCATACCCGCAGTCAGTCCATTTCATAGACCAGAAGAGTAATTCTGAAGGTTAAGAAAAGTCTACGAAACAGAGGCCATGTGACTCATTGTCAGGGCAGAGCCCATAGGGACAAAATATATGGAAGGACACCCATAACTCAAGGAGATGCTGCAAAATGCTGGATGTCTCAATTTCATTGAAAAAATTGATGGATATCACAAAGAGATCACAAAATCTTTTGCTAGATCATTTGATGGTACAAAAGTAGAGATTGGAGACATTAAGTTTACAGTAACAAAACCTTACATAGTAGAGGCTACAGAACTGCCAAGACTTGGAGAGAGATGGTTCAAAAATAGATAATTTCGCAGTTAATCATGGAAGGTAATCCTCAGGAACCCAGGTATGGATGTCACTGTGTTTAGAAAAGGAATTCCTATTTCAGCACTTAAAAATAAATGGAGAAGTATGCTTTTGATTTTACAAAGATTTATTACCTGTGAGGGAAGATTCAGATGCATGTATGTTTATCATATACGTTTATTGATGAAATTTCTAGAAAATGGAAACATCAAGCTCCCTTTCTTCCCTCTAAATAGTCTAAGGAGGATGGCTTCAAAAGTACAGAAGAAAATAAAATTCATAGACACAACCATGCAGCATCATGGGTTGGTAAAAATACTCGTTGAATTTCATTTGAAAATAATAGGAGATACTTGGGAAAACTTCTTGATAAGAAACTATTTACAAGAGGCACCAGAATCACCTGAAGATGGTCATGTCGGAAGGAGTAAGAGGAAAAAGACCAGTATGACCATTCAAAGCAAACCTGAGTTCTCCACACAGAAAAATGATGAAGAGCCAGTCTCTGAGACAGAGATCAAGGTGCAGATCAAGCAAAAAGGGAAGATAAAAAAGAAAGCTAGTAGAATTACTGAGAACAAACCTGAATATTCATTACAACAAGATGATGAACAACTAATCTCTGGAAAATTGACAGATTAGGAAACAAATCAAGAGGAAGGAAAAGATAGGAGAGGAGAAAAAGGGTACAAAGGAGGAGAACATAAGCCCCCTACAGCTTAGAAGGAGCTTTAGACTTTGAGGTATGGTAAAGAAGGTATCATCAAAGGGAACAAGGTTCATAAACCCCAGTACCATCTCTTGATAATGTTCCATTTACATACAATCCTAAAAACTCTCCTAAACAATATTTCAAAGGCAGCCCCAGTAGAGGATCCCCAGGAATAGACCTAGTGTAGCAACAAATTTATGACTACATAGAGTCACTGGAGAAGAAAAGTGCCTCAATGGATCCAGAATCCTCAACCAATCCAAAACAACCTATCAATCCGCAAGAATCTCTAACTGACTCTCTCAAACAAGATATCTATGAGTTAGGGACATCGAATAAGCATATTAAGAAATAAAATGAAACCCTGAAGGAATAAAGCAAATTGGATAAAGCTATTCATGATAATACAATACTGCACCTAGGACTATGGTACAAGAAGAATAGGAAGTTGAAGAGGAAGAAGAGAAACTTGAACAGAACAATCATCAATGTAAAATACAGACTTCTCATGAAGAAACCTAGGATGGTAGTCACTTTAAAGAGGAGCAAGAGAAGAAAGTTAGATGTACTAGCAGAGTTATCTGAGTAGATGCAATAGGAAAGAATATTTCACATTTTTAGCAAAATTGCATTAGGACATGCAATGATTTTGCAGTGGGGGTATGTTGAACCTCATAATTACTCTCTCCTTGACAACGTTTCTCATTTCTTTCCCTTGTTTTCCATAAAAAGACAGATCCCCATCACTGATAAATGATAGATTTTGTCTCAAGGAGGACATTAAATGATTGACATGTTATACTTTTATGTTTTTGATATTTGAATAAGCTTTTGCAATTTAGTTATGGAACGCAGCCTATTCTGTAGCTAATTGTGTGTTCCGTAGCTACTTCCATGCTTTAACAGGTTACAGGTGTCAAACGAAGAAACCGGCCACATGGGAATCTCTGGAACCGTCTCGACATGGATCCTATCTTAGTCACCCAACCCAGATCAATAAAAAGGGGATCTCAAGACCGCAGTCAAAGGTGGAGTCAAACATATGAAACTTGGAAGCAATAGGACTCTTTGTCTACCCTTTCGTGGTTAATTAATAAATCCAACAATTCTGTTGAAGCATTAACTCAGATCAACCACCTATGTCAACGGTTATGTGCAACCACCTTGTTCGAATTCAAGTCACCTGTAGCTGATCAAACATTTATGTAGAACGATTGTAATACATGTAGACCACCTATAGCTAAGTTCCCTCAAAATACAGTTATGAATATTTTATTTTAAATACCAGTTGAACAAAACTGGGGGGAGTTCGAAGTTTTTGATGTATAAAGTTTAAACTTATCAGCTCTATAATTTTGGACTTTTGTTCCTATTTTATAATACAAAGTTGTGTGTTGACTGATGATCATTTGAAGGAGCATTTTGAATTAAGTTAGCATCTCAACCTAGTTAGTTGTAGAGTGCCCCTGCGTTGAAGGAGGTTTTCTTTTCATTTGTTTTCTTCTTTCTATTCAGTTTTAATTTCATCATTTTCTTTTAGCAATGTTTGTAACTTAGGTTGATTTCTTGTAGTTTGATTTCTTTTAGTTTTAATCAGTAGCATAATGTTAGAATTAAAGTGTGCAATATTGTTTCTCCAATCCATTTCATAAAGGAAATGACTTTGTTTCTAAACAGAGTAAGATTGAAAGTAATGAGGATGCATTGTTGATTAGTGTACTCACTATTTTTGTTATTTATTACTTAGTTCTGGTTGTCAATGCATTGCATTAATGAATGTTTTTGGTCACCATTTCAAGCTAATACCCATCCTAAACTAAATGGCTAAAAATTCACTTTACATAAGGGTTGAAACCAATCAGTTACCTTTTGCATGTTTTTATTTAGTTTTTTTCTAGATCATGAAGTACAAAAGTTGCTTGAATTCCATATCAATGAGGTTATCTTTCAAAATTGAAGGTTGGAGTAACTAGAAGTACTTCAGTTAATTTCATTCCTTGTATTTATATCAACATGACTTACAACATTACCTTTTGGTTTAAGAATCAGATTCATGAATTAGGACAGATGCTCTGCTTTAAGCTCTTGGTTCACCTTTAGGAAGTTTAGATTTAGTTTCTCATAGTTCAAATTGTACATCATTAGGAATCAAAGAACAAAAACCACCAAAACAATATAAAATACAAAATAACAAAGTAAGAAGGGTTAACTAAGCACATACAGTGCACTACACTTCATCAGCTTATGAACCTTGGCTGATAATTTATGCAAAGCAATTTAGGACACTAAATTGACTAAACATTTTGGTGCTGTTGATAGGGAAGTGTAATAGGTAACCTTATCTCTTACATTAAAAAAAATGATATGCATAGAGAAAGAGACTCTAGAGGTAGATTTATAGCTAGAGGCAAAAATTCAATTCCTACAACACCACCTACTCCACCAAGGATAAGAAGAGATACACCTCCATCTCAAGCTCATACTCCCAACCATATAACTCCTCAAATTCCAGTGTCAAAAATCCAATCAAAAGAATATCCTACTTCATCTACCAAGGCAGTCATAGAGGAGAAAAATCTTGGGTTTCCAACAACAGGAGTAGCCTTTTTCACCTCAACAGGGGAGCAAATTTTAATTGAATAATTGGGAATACCTGGTGAGGAAGAAGAGGTAGAACCTCTCTCCCATATCCCATTAATAGAAGAACCAGAGGAAGAGAAAGTAACCTTGCAGGTTGAACCTTATACTAACTTTGAAGAAACTATAATGGCAGAAGAAGGACAGGATGGAGAATTCACATTGTTTGGAGGAGGGGGTAGAGGAAGAGGTAGAGGAATTAATGCAGGAGGCAAAGGAGATAGGGAAATAGATAATTCTTTTGGATTCCCTATAGTGGATGAAGAAACAAATGCCACAATGAAAAACATCTCACCTTTTGTCCTCCCAAATTTCCATAGGTCAACAAGTTAATTCGAGTTGAGGGCCTAACTTGAGTCATGTAGAGTGGTTCCTAAATTTAAGGAGCTTAGGGTGAGTTTAATTTGAGTTGTAATAATTTAATTCAGTTAAACTAGTTCCAACTGTTGGAGGAACTAGTAGGAGGTCTATCAGTGGGGTGCAGCTTCATTGTTCAACCAGTTAACTGATAAATCAACCATAATTATCTCATGCATGCATGAAATTTGAGTTACCCAGTTGAGAATTGGAGTTCAATAGAAGTGTACTATTAGCTGTATAATTTTCCAAGTTGTATAGGTGGAAATAAAAAAACAAGTGGGAGAATGTGGGGTTATGTTATATTCTTTCCGCGACTAGCCCACGTAGTTAACTGGGGGGTTAGGAGGGGGGCGGAGCCCCCTTCATTGTGTCGATTGCATAGTGGGGGGAGTCACAAGGGGTTTTTGGGGTGCAGGTAACCCCACTCCATGGGGTTCGGGGCAGCGACCCGAAATTTTTTGGTTTTGTACCCTATCTTAGGTTGGGCGGACCTACTTATGGTTTTGTGCATGATTTTTGTACATGGTTTTGGACGCGATGGTTTTTGGTCCATGGTTTTGGACACGATGGTTTTCGGTCCATGGTATTGGATGCTTCGGCATGTATAAATATTTATTGTAAAATTGAAAGGAATATAATTAAAGAAATCAAGTTGGTAGTCTCGGTCTTGGATCCAAGGGAAAATCTCTTTGTATATGTGTTTTATGTGTTATTCTCTCACATTGTTTATTTTCTATGTTTTAGAATTCGTATGCAGGTAATTTCTGTACGAGGTTAAAACCTACATTTGGTATCAGAGCTATTTTGGCTTCAAGGGGATGCCTTTTTTGCTGAGGGGTTTCGCTCGGGCCTGTGGTAGACCTTGTTTAGTGGGAGATCTACGAGTGATTCTGGTGGTGAAAGAGGATGGCGAGTAGTGGAAAGATAGACATCAAGAAATTTAATGGTTAGAGTTTTGATTTGTGGAAACTCTTATAGGAGGATCTGTTGGTAGATAAAGATCATTTGATCGTGGTAGAGATGGATACTAAACCAACGAGAGTGTCTGATGAAGAATGGAAGAAGATAGATTGGAAGGCAAAGAGCACAATACGATTGTGTGTCTCAAATTTAGTATTGATGACGGTATCAGGGGAAGCTACGAATAAGGATTTTTGGGACAATTTAGGGACCTTGTACCAATCTAAATCTCTGGTGAATAAATTGTTCCTACAGAAAAAGCTGTATAACCTGAGGATGAAAGATGGAGACTCGGTGACAGAGCATCTAAATGCGTTTAATACTGTGGTAAGTCAGTTATCGTTTGTTGATATCAAAATTTTAGATGAAGATAAGTGCATGAGTTTGTTGTGTTCTCTACCAGATTCGTGGGACAGTCTGGTTATTGCAGTAGGTAGCAATGCAATTGCCTTGCAGTTTGATAAAATAGTCTCATCCTTGCTGACGGAGGAGATGAGATGAAAAAATATGGAGAGCCAGAATGGTGATGCCTTTTCTGTACGAGGACGGTCCCAGAACAGAAAAAAAAGGTAAGTCATTGAGTGAGAGATCTAAATCTCCAGGAAAACCTGTAAAGGTGGTGTTCTACTACATAAGGGACTATAAATCTAAAGCCCTTGACAAAGGAAAGGGATCTGATGATGCACCTCTTGTAGAGGCATAAACCACCTCAAATAAAGGAGGGGATGTGTACTTGGCTTCTTCAAGTACACATTTAGATCATGAGGCATGGTTGATTGACTCAGGTGCATCCTTTCAGTTCACTCCCCATATAGAGTGGTTCTGCGAGTATGAGAAATATGATGGTGGTGATGTATTCTTAGGGGATGATAGGAAGGCTAGAATCGTTGGTCGTGGAAAAATAAAGTTGAAGTTGCAAGGTGGAAGGGTAGAACAGTTTTGGGTGTTCTGCACTTTCCTCCATTGGTCAGAAATCTGATTTCTGTAAGAAAGCTGGATGATGCAGGTGTAAAAACAATGTTTGAGAAGGATACCCGCAAGATGGTTCGCGGAGCACTGGTATTGATGCGTGGAGTTTGGATTGGAACTCTATACAAGCTTCAAGGTAGCACTGTTGTTGATGGGTGCAATAGTTCTGTGGTTCTTGAAAGTGGAACAAAAAATCTAGTGGTCTCTGGAGAGAAGACCATGCTGTGGCATCAAAGGCTTGGACATATTAGAGAGAAGGGCCTTCATACTTCATGGTAAAGGTATGGTAGAAGGTATGAGTAATAGCTCTCTGGATTTTGATTTCTGTGAAAATTGTGTATATGGAAGCAGAATTGGGTGAGTTTCCCCTCTGGTGGTAAGAGGATGAAACAGATATTAGAGCTTGTGCACAGTGATGTGTTTGGACCTG
>APFE031243442.1:150605-234037 GCA_000404065.3 Pinus taeda
TGTCAAAGGGGGAGAGTGACTTGGTGTGGTGGTTGCCATCAAGTCCAAAGGGGGAGATTGTTGGAATTATGATTCAGGTGTTGTCCTTGATGGCAACTCACTCATAGGAATGATACAGGTGATGGCAACTCACTCAAAGGACAGATCATAGTGCAGCAGGTAAAGAGAGATATATACGCAGGTTGGACGTGAAGAAAGTGCGTATATACGCAGGTATTCAGAGAAAAAGGCGTGTATACATACACACGCAGGTTCACAAAAGGAAAGGCGCGTACCTGTCGGAAAACTAAGTTTTGGTCCGTGGTATTTGGTCCATGGTATTTTGGTATTGGTCCATGGTATTTGGTCCGAAGTGACGACCCCATGTATTGGGTTCATGGTATTGTTTCTACATGGTTTTGGACCATGGTATTGAGAGAAGCCCAAACCTATATAAGGAGAATATCATTAGGCCAAGAGGGGTGCAAGTGTGAGCAAGTGATGAACATCTGATAAAGTGTGAGATCTAGATGCTAGTTATGGGTTGGTGATGCCTTGTTTGATCTGAACCAAGGAGGCACTCATGTGAAGGATGATGAATGATGGATCGGGATCTCAAGGCTTGGAATGATTATCTTTATATGGGTTGAGTATGGATAGACTAGATCTATCGACGCATGCTTATGAATGTTATGATTCGGGTATGTTCTGATGCCTGAAATAGCTGCAAAGTTATGAGGTTGAATTTGTAGATCTGTACGCGGGTTGTCTTTGGTAAAAGAGCGTATACATGCATGTTGGGTTCGTCCAAGTAGCGTATAAAATATGAAGTATGATATTTGAAGTTGCTATTGGATCTGGTTGTTGTTGCAGAGTTATGTAGACTGTGTTGTTTTCAGTGTTTCAGTATTGGGTGATTCAGAGAGTGGTGATTTAGATTATGATGTTGTGCTTCATGGATCTAGTATGAAAATGAATGAAACGTGGTCCCTGGATGATATTAGGCTGGCACCTACGTACTGGTAAACATATTGGCCAGTACAAGAGCCAGGGGGTTGTAGCTCCCTTCCAGAAGCAGCTAGAAAATGAGTGAAGGTTGGAGCCTTCAGTAGGTCAGCGCCTACGTACTAGTAAATGGAATGGTTAGTACAAGAGCTAAGAAGGTTGTAGCCTTCTGTAGGTAGAAGCTTGCGTACTGGTAAAGAACTGCACCATTACATTGTAAAAGGAGTTTCTTATTAAAGGAAGATAGAAACAAATTGCAGCAGGTGGTTTTCACCCACATTAGGTTTCCACCTTATATCATGGTGTTCATGTGTGCTCTTTATGTGTGATGATCTGTTCTATTTTACTGCGTCTGTTTACTGTTAATATGGTTAATAATGTTCTGATACATTTACTGAAGATAAGCTAACTGAATCATAAGATTACCTCATATACGCTGGTTTCATTTAACACAGTCGCGTATATACGCAGATATCCTTAATTGAAGTTGCGTATATGTATCTGAGTATGAAAATGAAAAAATTTTACTGATCTGATAATACTGATTCACCCCCCCCTCTTAGTATTATTTCCAACACCTGTTTGGCGTTAGCAAGAAAGCTCAGGGAGTGGCCACGTGTCCTCATCTAAACAGCGCAAGCCTGCTTGTTGGTTCATTTCTTCAGTTACGTCGTGGATGCGTTCTTCCTCCACCGTGGTGGTCAAATGGATTCCAAATCCCTTTAGAATGCGGCTTAATTCCCTGTTGATTCTACTTCCTCCATCGGGCGCAATCTCAACCGTCTGATCTGGGCTCCTCCAGATCCAATGTCATACACGTGTCTCGCGCGGTTGACTTTCTCAACCGATAGCACACGATCAATGACAGTTTTCTCTCACCTCCATCGCCACGCGTCGATCGTTGAGTGGGATCACTTTGCTTCCTCCAAAAACCGTTTACCGTTTGAGGGCGCCCCAATCAATACCGTCTGTTTTCCAGAGCACGGGTCCCACCTTCATATGTTAGCATTTTTCGTTTCTTCGTCCAGCGATGCACGATCAAAAATCACCTCCTTTTCCCGATTCGTGGCTCCTAGGAGCTACTTTGACCTCCTGCGCAATCTCCATAGGCCGCGGTCATCACGCTTTGACCGAGGTCTTTGTTGTTCAGACGGGAAGAATGTCCATATGAGAAGAGGTGGCTGGATTGCTACGTATGTACGGAAATCCACGAGATCTTCTTCACGTCCTTACAATTGAGTGTGCAGAGGCCTGGTAGAGTCTACAGCTGTGTGCGCGGACCCCTGCAGCTGAGTGTGCAGGGCAGAGTTGGGATTGTACTGGAACATAAGATTAATAAAAGATAAGTTGATTGTGAAATATTGTGCATCTGCTCGTAGATCTGTGTGTTTATGCTTCTGTTGTATTTATGCATCCCTTTACAGTTTTATGATTGCACGCATTGTTCATGAATGTTGAATGGTGAATAAGAATATTTGGTACACATAATTAAGTCAAGATCTATCCTAATAGCATAGAGAGGATAAAGGATATAGGTAGCACCTCTTCGCGCTCTTTACAGAGCTATGCGAAAGTAGTCGCATGAGTTGCGAAGGCCAAATGACTGAGCGGAGTAGCGCAAGAGTGTAGGATTGGTTCACGAATTTCCCATACTTCATCAAGACATCCCTAGGGTGAGGAAACCTGGTTCCAGAACACTCCCATACTACCTTGGGTGAGACCTCAGTCCACGCACTCTGAATTGTTGCCGAAAGGGCCAGTAGTTTCAGGATTTGTTTGGCTAACTCACTGTTAAACCTAGGTCAAGCCCCATCAAGCCAACAAATGGTTCTATTTCCGGGACCGAGATTTGCCTAAGCGATGTCCGATATTGTGCCATTGGAACCCTACGAAGGAAGAGATTGAAGAGTGGTTGGACAAAAAGCTTCATGAGTTTGTGACACAGGAAAATAGAACTTTGCAGATATCCGAGAAGAGGTGGCTGGATCGCTATGTATATATGGAAATCCATGAGATCTTCTTCTCATCCTTCCTCGTCCTTCTATTTTGTGCACTACGCTTGCAATTGTACTAATCCAATGAGAATTTCTTGTTCATATTGTGATCAGTTTGATCATGAAATAATAGATTTTCCTACGTTGATCGCATAGATGAGAGAGAAAAGGGTACCCCAGCCTACTCTGACTCAAAATATCCAAATGATGGGATCTAAACCGTTTGAAGAAGACCCAAATGTGAATATGGTGCTTAGAAGTGGTGTGACCACAGGGGAGAATAAGGGGAAGCAGCCCGAGGAGGATACATGGGTTCGTACGACTCTTACAAAGGAACGGGAATTTGACTTAGAACGCGCAAAGGAGACGTTTATGGAAGCTAAGAAGAGCTACACAGAGGCCTCTACTTGAGGTAGTAAGGATCAATCAGACCCAAGGATGGATCCTTCTATGCTTACTACCTTTTTAGAGACATGCATGAAATTGTTGTGCTACAATAAGGCAGTTAAGGGACTACAGGATTTGATCACCAGGTGCGCGAGGTCAGGGGAACCGTGCGTGGTCCGAAAACTGGGAAAGCATGCATTTCACACCGGAAGGGAAATGAGGTTGACAAAGTAGATTGGCGAATATGAAATGGACCAGGTAATCCTAGACCTAGGTTCAAATGTGAATGTATTACCAAAATAGACATGGGAACGTATGGGAAAGTGATCCCCTATTCAATTGCGAATGGCGAACCAACAGAAGGTTTTTACCATGGGGAGGTTGCAAGGGGTAACAGTTGATATCTAACGCGCGAGCACGTAGACGAACTTTGAAGTGATAGAGATTGTTGATGACAACAATCCTTATCCCAAGTTGCTAGGAATAGACTGGGCCACTGATATGAATGGAGTCATCAACCTAAAGAAGTAGAAGATGATATTTGAAAAAAAATCCCTACGTGTAGTAGTTCCGCTAGACCGAGCTCAAGGAATGCACTACAACGAACTAGTGCGCAATGATGAGCTAGATCGCATTTACCAGATAATGGCACAAGACCAGGATCGAGTGAACCCGACTATAGATGGGAGAATCTCGTGGGAACGCGATAGTTCCTGTACTTCAGATTCAGATGAAGAAGTAGAACATTGGCAGAACCGGTTGCACGAAGTGACAACGCTAAATTGCAACATGATGATTAGATCACTGTGGTGCATGACAACAGAAGCAAGGGAACTGCCAACATATGATGGGTTAAAGGTGGTGGATTAAGTCTTAGACAAATTTGAAAGTGAAGCATCAGAATAGCAGTAGTACGGTGCGTTGGAATGGGCGTTGCGAGCGACACTCACACGGTGGTGGAGTAAACATCAGAAGACTATTGGAAACTAGTGTGAATGTAGAAGACAAATGCGCTTATAGTTTGGAAGCCCCCAGTGTCGAATGAGAGCCGGGTAGCCAGGGAGAAGCAGCTTGCGTACCCACCTGTGTCGATGGGTGCAGATGTGTGCTGTGCAAGCACATCCCTAACTAAGGATCGAAAATCAGAACTAGACACAACAACAGGAAAAACGACACGTAACACAAATATTCCACATCAGAGCATTCAAAAAGTTATGTGGAATCATGAACAGAGTTTACCAGGCAGAACAAACTGATTGGGACTTGCGCATACCCGCGGTCGAATGGGCCTATAGGGCCATGCACAGGAACCTGAGTCTAGGAATGATTTCGAAGACGATGAGCAGAGTTGAGACCGTAGCATGGGAAAATAATCCTCACGCAATAACTTCCATAATTTGGATAGCACGTGAGGACCAGAGTGAAGAGATTATGCAGCCACGCAATGACAAACATAAGCATATTCAAGAAGACATTTGGCGAGGGAACATTGAGCTTCACGAACTTGAAGAAGAACAGGTACAAATGAAGCAGAAGAGCATGTTAATGGACACAGATATTAGAAAACTAGAAATCGAAATCTTCCAAGCATTATGCGTCGACCGAAGGACAAGACAATGTATGGGCAGCCCTACCACTACACTAGAAGACTATCGTCGAGAGTTTCTGGTTATACTACCATGGCTTGAACTGCACCTTATTAGACAAAGTAACTAGGGAAGTGCACCGCACAAGGAAGAACGAGATGCGCGGACTAGCTCGAGGGTGACGAAGGAATGCCCGCGGATTGGGTTGGAAGGTGACGTGAAGCCTCACACAGGTGGTGCGATCACCTGACTATTTGTAGGAAGAAGAGTCTCAGTGCTCCAAATAGCTGAAAGAGAGTGCAAGAATATAAACAAGTCTGCAGGAGAGATGCGTGGGAAGGAGGTTACGCACAGGGTCAGTATGTCACAGGGGTCGTGGTCGTGCATAAGGGGTTGCGCTGCTCCATGGGTAGGTTGGAAGGTGACTATTGATGTCACTGTTCATGACAAGAGGTCCACTTTAAAGAAGAAAGGAGTGAGTGGCGGGCAATTTCCACCCTTGGATACGCGACTAAACAGGTCCATTGTAGACAAGATGACAGCTGCGAGAACCAATGTGCGATTCGCGGAAGTTACCCCAGAGCCCCGTATGATCCAGGAGGAGATTGGAGAGGCAAAAGCTACACCAGAGGTTCCAAAGTCACCACACATACTGTGACCACAGAAATACAAACAGATAATGGGCCAGTCCGGGTATCACCATGAAACCCACGGTTTAGTAAATTGTCAATGGTAGAGAAGGGCAAAGCTGTTACTTTTGAAACAGAGGAGGAGGAGGAAGATTTGCAAGCCCTGATCACCCAAATTGACACACAGGATGATGAGGCGGAGAATGTCTCCCAAGTGTCGTCGGCAATAAATTTACTCCCCTACATCCCCTCTTGGAAGAGGAAAGCCAAGATACCAAAGGACCTAGAGGCCATGAAGAGTGCGCTCCAGACCCCACTCCTTCCTGATGAAATAAGGATTGAAGGTTCGCCGTTGGGAAAGGTACCTAATATGAAGTTCGTAGACTGGGACCTCGCGGATGGCAAGAAGTTCCCACAGTTGGCCGCAGAGAAATTACTGAAGCAGAAATGGCTACGTGGTGTAGAGAAGGCTGGGCTACTCCATCTACAATGGATACCCCAATACCATCGAGCTCCCGTCACTATTTTTGTCATTCGACAGCTACTGTGCCTAGTACATGATAGGTATCTATGGCTAGAAGAGCCAATTCCCATCATAACCGATCTAATTCACCGGACTTCTCAGCTTCCCATCAAAGGAAATGACCTCGTAGCTATAGCAGGAAAGAGCAACAACTTGGCCCTCGCAGAAGCTATGAAGGCCAAATATAATCTAGAGAAGAGGAAGTGGGGGTACGTAATCGCAAGCATCAAAGACCAAGGGGTGGGCCTAACCACCCAGTTGTTGGCCGGAAAGCTGGTGAGGAAGTGTCGCGTAGACGAGGTGCCAACATCTATAATTGCATTGGCAGAGCAATGCGTAGAGCGGGTCCAGTTCAACTGGGCGTAGTTCCTCTGTGACGAGTTTTTGAAAAATTGCAGGGAGGCCCAGGAGTAGGGTAAGACCTTCCACTATGCGTGGTTGCTCTTATCCATCCTGTTGGTTGCAGGAGAACTACCAAAGGACAACCAGTTTCCATGGTTCAGCGTGACCTACCTGAAGCCGCAAGGTACAGCTCACTCTGCGCAACGAAAGACGCAACGAGGATTTGCAAGAAAAAGGTGTTTTTGGTGTTCGTAGCAGCAAGCATACGAACATGGATCAATTTTAGGCCACACTTGTCTCCTACAGTCCATAGCAGCTTACAGAGTGTTGCAGAGTTCAAGGTGGATATGCATAACTTGTATATCCGGGCACACAAAGATACTGCAAGAACATGGACAAAGCTCCCGTTCATTGCAACAAATGATGCGATATTTGTGGTAATGGAGTCCTCGCCTCGGAGTGGCACACCCCGGACTTGGTAGAAATGGAAAAAATTGCAGCACAACAGTGAAAGAGGGAGACCAAGCTTTTCATCGCGCAGCTGGCAAAGAGAAGGCATCAGGAAGAAGAAGCAACCATGAAGCAGAAGGAGGCTGAGGCAATAGAGGCAGCGCAGACAACAAAAACCCAAACTGTGGCCACCAAAGAGACTAAGGAAGGCTAGGAAATGACCATAGAGCAGGACATGCAAGGGGAAGTAGAGACAGAGGAAGGCACGGACCCGGCACCAAAATCAACCCAACTCAAGAGGTCGTGCGTCCATGAGAAGCCAGCCTTACGAAAAAAGACAAAGGCTACAAAGACCTTCCCGGCCCAATCTAGCTCACCGAGGGAGACCTTGACATTCTCGAATCAGTTCGTGATGTCAGTAAGGATGCTTTTGACGAACTAGTGAAGGAGTAGACAATTGTGTTGGGGGTGCTCAGAGCACAGTTGCAGACATTACAGGTGCGACCCCCAGGAATGATGGAACCACACATTGCCATAGGTAAATTTGAAGCTAAGCCGATGTTGCATGCCCGTACCACGAGCACTTTTTTATTACCAGAGGGTGTAGTGTTAACAGCTGCCAAGTGCGACGGGGACATAGAAAGTCAAATGAAGGGTTGGGGTTGAATTAGGCCACCCCTCCTAGAGAAATCCTATACCAACTACAGGATGGGGTAACTGTTGAGCTTCGCACCAGGGAGGGTCGTGCCCTCCAGGTCTTGAGCGAGCAGAAGTTAAATTTAGAACAGCTCAGCCTGCAACACGAAAACCTGGCTGCACACACCCAGGGATTAGAATAGGCCATGGAGGAGGCCTGTAGCAGCATACTGGAGTTGGCTATGCTAGTGGGACTCCTAGTAGCAGAAAAGATTCACCAGCTAGTGGCTAGAATCCACAAGACCTAGGAAGAGGTCACAAAGGTTCAGTTGGAGTTGAACTTGTAGATCGCTGAGTTGTGGCTGAAGGCTCAACGCTCTACACCATCGAAAGTTAGAGAGTAGCACCACCGTGCCATTCAATCGTGGTTGGAAGCAATAGAGCATGCTGCACAGGACTGCATAGGGTTGTTGGATCAATCCCTCTTCATGCTCACCTCACTGCAGGAAGATCCAACCATACATTGTCTGGAGACAGAAGCGTGGAAGTTACAGTAGGTATATGATAATATCAGGGGGACCGCATAGATGGTTTCCCTTACTCAACGACTTGCCATAATGAAGGAGGCCCGGGCTCTAAAGGAACAGGTGGACGTCACGCACCAAAAAGAAGCAGTGCTTAGAGCATGCATCTAGCCTTGGCTCGAGGAAGCATTCACGATCACCGCCATGAACGAAGAAAAGCTGGCATAGATGCATCGCATCAAAGAATCGGGCACAACTGATATAATGGACAGTGGAAGAGTGTGTCGCAAACGTAAGCAAAGTGTAGA
Source organism: Pinus taeda (assembly GCA_000404065.3). Classification (NCBI taxonomy): domain Eukaryota; kingdom Viridiplantae; phylum Streptophyta; class Pinopsida; order Pinales; family Pinaceae; genus Pinus; species Pinus taeda. The sequence goes on from APFE031243442.1 coordinate 158,969, forward strand.
GGTTGCTGGATGAACTCCGTGTGAAGATCACCGCACCAGCCAAGTGACTCGGGACGAATCAAAATGATTGTGTTGGGGGCCTGTTGGGCAGCGGATTCCCCCATAGCAAGCTTTTGGGTCTTAAAGCCTGAGTTTTGGTCATTGTAATATAAAGACCCCACAAAATGTGGGCGCGGAGTGCGAGTTTAGGGTTGTCCGCCATAAAATAATGTAATTTAATATAGAAGGTGTCGGCCTACCCATGGTCCGCGGGCCATGGGATTATATAAATAGAGCGAGGTTTTAAGTGTAAAAAGGATGTTTTAGCTTTGAGAAGTAATATGGGTTTTGAATGAGGAAATTCGCTCTGAGTCTATAATTCCGAGTCTTGGGTTGTAGTAGTAGTAAGAGGCTCTGTAGCTGAGTGCGCAGAGGCCTGGTAGAGTCTACAGCTGTGTGCGCGGACCCCTGCAGCTAAGTGCACAGGGCAGAGTTGGGAATTTTCTGGAATAGAAGATTAATAAAACATAATTTGATTCTGAAATATCGTGCATCTGCTCGTATATCTGTGTGTTTATGATTCTGTTGTATTTATGCATCCATTTATAGTTTTATGATTTCACACACTTATCATGAATGTTGAATGGTTAATAAGAATATTTGTTACACATAATTAAGTCAAGATCCATCATAATAGCATAGTAAGGATAAAGGATCTAGAGAGCACCTCTTCGCGCTCTTTACAAAGTTGTGCATAAGTAGTCGCACGAGTTGCGAATGCTAGATGGCTGCGAGAAGCAATGCAAGTGCACAAGATCGGTTCGTGAATTTCCCAGACTTCATCAAGACATCCCTAGGGTGCGGAAACCTGGTTTCAGCACCCTCCCATACTACCTCGGGTGAGACCTTTGTCCGTGCACCGCGGACTATTGCCGAAAGGGCTGGTAGTTTGGGGATTTGTTTGGCTAACTCATTGCTGAACTCAGAGCCTATCAAAAACCCAGACCACTCTGGTATGCTCCGCACACCATGTTATCACTCAAAACTTTTCCTTAGAAGTTTTGAAAGAAGGGAAGGCTTCGAGGTAACCACAAACCATCTTTTAAAAATACGCTCTAGCGAACCTATGGCTCAAAGAGGGATCTCTCTATATAATTTAGCTATGTTTTCTTAGATATTAGGCTAGTTCTAGAGTTCACGAGGGTTTTTTATTTGTATGAATATTTGGAGGTGCAATTCTTAAAACAGGCAGATAGGTTGATGCCTTTAGGCCATTGGGCAATGGAGTCAAAGAAGGGGCAGCAAAGCTAGAGTTAACTCACTAAAGGGATTGTTCAAGGGGAAAGATAGCAGAGTGAAGTACAATTCCTTGGACTAAATGGTGAAATGAGTCTTAACGGAGGTGAGAGGGCAATCAAGAATCCTCAGATCAAGGCTAAGATGGACGAACAACAGTGAATCATGAGTAAAGGGCAATTAAGAATCCTTTACTATAGACTAGAGGAGAAACTATGGAAGCTAAAGAGCAGTTAAGAATTCCCTATCTAAGATAGTTTAAGAGAAAACATTAAGAATGTATAACAGTAAGATAGAGTGCAGTTAAGAAAATACTGAAATAATATTCAAGTTAAAATATTCAGACTTCTGAAACATTTAAGATTATGAAACAACTTTTAGAGAGATAAAACAACAAAATAAAATTACTCATTTGTACTCCACTTTACACATGAATCCCTTGAAATATCTGATATTTATTCATCAATCCAGCAAGCTGGCCCAGTCAGTGATACAAAAGCTTTCTAGTATTTGAATAAAACTCTATTGAAAGTATAAGAATCCACCCCTACATACTTCGATTTATGAAGTATTTATACAAAATGTTTTTACAAAATATCCCAAACTAACTTGGGAATTAATCTAGGAAATTCAAAATATCTACTCGCAGTTAGATAGAGACAACTATTGAACTGTTTTCTTGTTGTCCCTTTCATTGTGGTTTAGCTGGAAGTTTATGGTTGATATGCTCTGTGCTAACCAAAGGCTGTTGTCATCTATACTGATACTCTTTGACACAGATACTCTTTGACCCTGTAACCTTTGACTCTGATGCCCTTTTACCTCGTTGATTGTGTGTTTGACCTTTAACTATGTTATGTTATAGTAAGTCAGTCAATTTTTCCCATTCTTGATTTTTTGGTAACCCGATACTCAACATTCTCTGATAAGTTTCATCTGCCTCAGTGTATTTGGAAAATGAAGGCTTATTCACAAACATATATTTTACCTCATGCTGGAGGTAAAATATATTTTCAAAAGCATTGTACAATACCTTTGCTATTGGTACTCCTGAAACCTATGAAGTAGCCACTTGTTGTCTTGCTACATCCATGATTTTGTCATTGTAATATCCTTGTTCCATAAGTTTGTCATGAATGACTAAGGGATTAGGTAATCCCTTCTCCTTTAGCTTATCAAACTTAGCCATGAACTTGTCAATGACTACTTGCATTTCCTTGCTCTTTTCCTCTAACTTATGCATAAGGTCCCTCTTGGTGAGGACTTTCTTTACCTCCATAATAGTAGTAGTCCTGTCTTCAATTTCCAATTCCTGTAGTTGGTACGTTTTCTCTTAATTTAAGAACTGGATGAGCCTGGTAGCATCTCTAGGCCTATTGCCTAATTCTATTTTCACTTTCTCAATAGCCTCTATTATTAATCTTATGAGATCAATTTGCTTGAATATGACCTGTATGGATGGCCAAATATCATTGACAGAGTCAATGATATTGGTCCACAGGTTTTCCTTGGCTTCTCCAAGTGGCTCCTTTAGTGTCAAGTTTCTTTCCATTAACTTGAGCTTTTCCTTTATCCTTGCAACCTTCTATTCCTCCTCTTTCTGCATAACCTTGGCAAGCTTATATATGTTTCTAAGCTTGCCACCTATTCCTTTAGCTTGTTTATCTCATTTGTCTAAATAGACATTTCTTCCATGGCAAGAAAAAGCTTGGCTGCTTCATCTGTTGATGTACTTGTTGTTGTTGTAGAAGCTACCGATGTAGATGCTGCAGTGGTGATCAGTAAGGTAGTGACTATAGGAGTTTTTGGAGCCAATGTAGATGGTACTCCCGTAGTCACTGTAGGGATTACAGTTGCTGGTTTGGTCCCTATTTCACCTTGCTTCAATTGGATTAAGGCATCCAATTCCTTCTTTGTGCTCCTTAGCTGACCATTCAGCTTGAGGACTAAATCCATTAAGTCCTCATGCTAAGTTTGAGACTGTAACACCTCTTGTGTTTGTGGATGATGCAAGGAGGGTATTTCTAGTTGCTTCTTTAGTGAAGCAATGTCCTTGTTCTTCTGTTTTATTAACTCCTATATTGCTTTGATATCTTTGGGATCATGTCCCATCTCTATGATCAAGTCTTCAAAAGACTTAATGCTCTTATCCTTGGCTTGTCATGAAGCCTATTCAAGTTGATATTGAGTTGAGATGTTGTTCAGGGAACTTTGTTGTTGATGAACAACTTTGGACTTCCCTGTGAGGGTGGAGTAGATCATTTCTCCAGGTTTCTTATGAAACTCTATTTGGTCCACGGGGTGAATATCCCTAGCCAACTCCTCAAAATCAACTTTCTTACAGTCTGTGTGCGCCCTTGGTTGCTGCACAGTTGGTTGAATGAAGGATACCTGCATCTCCCCCTCTTTGATGTCAAAGGTTGACGTCAATCTACTCTGACCTGGAGTAGAAAGTTTAAAATGTTGAGCATATGTCTCAGCTTTCAACCTTTCATTCCTCATTTTTATCTCTTTGAATCTGTCTTTGATACTTTTATCCTGGTCTGATAGCCTGCTAAAGGACGAGGCCTCTACACTCATATGTCTTTGTATTATCTGGGTTCCCGAGGATGATGGGGGCTATGCTTCCACTGAAGGAACAATACCTTTACTCCTCTCTGGCTGAGAATCAATTATTTTAACAGAGCCATCAGTGTCTTCCTACTTTGACACAAGATTGAGTCTAGGCCTTTTGCTTTGGCCTCTTTCATATTGAACATTGAAGGCTTGTGTCCCTAAACTTGATCCTTCCTCCCTACCCCTTTTGGGATTCTTCTCCTCATTCAAAGGGGTCTACATGATAGAGGGAGTGCTCATTATCCCTTTCTGAGGTGGTGCCTGCAGAAATGAATTTTCATCAAGCTTCTTTTCTAGATCTAATAATGTGTTTTCCATGACAACTTCAGTATTTTCCCTGTCCTCTAAAGTGTTTTCCAACCATTGCAATTGGTTGGCATACTTTTCTATCTCAGGGATGCGGTGATGGATATAGGGAGCCATCTTGTTTTTTTGCCTTCTTTTGGAGATGAAATCCAAGGGATCGTATCTCCATATGAAGCTTTATTTTAATTGTAATCTATGAAGGATCAGGTCTACCTCCTTTCCAAATTCTCTGCTATTACAAATAAAAGGACCCAATTGGTCTTTGATTTTGATCTGGGCTTTCTTTTTGGTTGAGACAAAGTTTACCTCATATGAATTTATTACATGCCTGTAGTACTCCAGGGCAAATAACCTCATTGGAAGGTATTTAGGTAGTTTGTATGGGGCAAGCTAGCACCCATAAATCCTGATTTTAGTGTGGTTTTGGTACAAGTACCAATCTCCCACCTGATGATTGATGTTTAGGTGAAGGACCCTCCTAATCTTAGAACTAATTCTTGGTGGAGGGGTTCCATTGAGCATGGTCATTACAGGAAGGAAAAAGGAATCTATAAATTCATCGTATGATTAGGGGGAGTAATATTGATGAGTCAATGGGGTCCAGAAGATCACTGAGCATGGTTGGCCCTTGGTGTCCAACTTTTGCAAGGTAAGTGGGAATTTATGTACTTGGAAGTAGAGGAACATATGGTATAGTACTAAGGAGTACTTGAAAACCCTTTCATTTCCCATTCTTGTGCACTGCTCATGTATTCTGTCAGCTATGAATATGCAAATTCATAAATAGTTGCAGGAGGTTGTCCTAGGATATAGATGGACATGAAATCCAGGATGATTTCGTCAATGTACTCACTTGTGGAGTAACTCAAAACACAAGATATCATGGATATAATATTTCAGCCCCAAGGAGAAAATATAGTTGCTACATATGGAGGGGGTTCTTTAGGGGTATACTTCTCTTCTACGATGAAGGTTTGGATAAATTGGTCCAATCATGTAGAGTTGAGTTTGGAATATAAGTCTAACAAGTCTCTGATTGAGAGTGGAGTTATGTTTGGCCCTGGTTGGAGATGCAACATCTCATTGATGGACTGAGGATTGATGGTGAAAATGACTTTCTGGTCATGAGACAAGATGGTTTTGTGACTGAGGGTGTAGCAAGCATAGCACATATGTACAATTTTAGGAAAAATATGGACTTGGGGGAACTCGTACTTGGGAAAATTTGACTCCCAAAGGCTAATTTCATCAGCATGGTTCAGGAACTTATCCCTACTTTGGCAATGTATTTTGAGCAAAATCTCTATGATAGTGGTATCTTTTATTTGGAAATCTCTATCAGCTAAGGGAAGGTGGTTCAAGTCCACATGGGGCATGGAGATGGGTCTCACGTTCAATGTAGTAGGGGCAGCCATAATTCGGTTCTTGTGGATTCGAATTCAGCTTGCTCAAGGTTGAATTGGGGTTTTCAGAGGTAGTTTGGTAGTTTCAGGGTTTGATTATTCAACAAGGTGCAGTATGGAGTCTACTAGAGTAATTTCAATTATGTTTTAAGTTTAAAAAAATACTCAATGACTGGTCTAACTTGAAATTGATAGGGCACTGGGAGAATTCAGGTTTAAATACCTGAAACTAAGGCAAATTGACTTTGATCAGGGTAACTGGTAGCTGCAATTGGTTGAAGGGTGCTTATGGAGGTTGCATCGTTGACTGGGTGGTTTGTGGCGTTCTCTAGAGTGAAATTTGCATGTGGGTTGATGGCTTTAATGTTTTTTAGGTGTCGTGCATCCGTAAAGAAGCTTTCAAGCAAAAATTGAGCGAAAAAGACATTTGTGGGGCTTTTTGGCTTTTATATGAAAAAAATGTCTTTTGTTGGGTACGGGTCAATAGTGACTGATTTGTCGCATAGTGGGAAGGTGGTAAGAAGTTAATTTCGCACCGCTTATGGGAATCAGGTGGTATTTGGGAGGGGCCACTTGATTCCACTTAGCGACTAACATGTCGCCAGGGTGGTATTGTGGAAAACAACTTTTTCGGGCATGTATCGTCTCGGAGATGATCCTACCCGAAATGGTTTCTGGGGCATTGAATCTGGGCCTTTAGATCAGACAGTGGTCGGGGCATGATTGCGTGTGGAGATCAATGGGGGGCCTGGCGGGAACTTTACCTATAGAAGTATTGGAATTAACTGTGGATTAAGGCGGGATTGGGCCATCGGGGTTTGTTAGCGGAGGGCTTAATCAAGGTTTTTCCTAACTTAATCGCAAATTGATTAGTTAGTGGGTTTTAGTTGGGTTTTATGTATCTTATAGTTTATATTTAAACTAGGGTATAAGGATAAGTTTATATAGGAAAGTAATATATACAGGAAAAGGGTTATTAATGGGAATTAATATATAATAGTTAGAAGTTAAAACGAAAAACATCAGAAATGAATAGCACTAAGCATAATGTATTTTTTGTGATTTGTTTGTTTTTTGCATATGTGCATTATAACTCAGGCTAAAGTGTTTTTTGTGCGTTTTTTATATGAAAGGGGAATTTACATGGGGGTGATTACTTTTCCTAGGCAAATAATGTTTTAACCTTAGGAAAAATGGTCTCATTAGGGAAATGAATGAAATAAAGTGGTGATGAAGTTTTATGAGGGGAATCTGGTACTTGATATCCATAAGTCATTGAGCCAAGGGTCTGGTCCCTCCAGAAGTCAAAGAAATGCTCTGAGCCCCTTTGAATTAGAGTCTTTCATTACTTAAAACTTTATTATGGGAAGTTAGTTAAGTAAACAGGTAAAATGAATGGGGGAAGTTAATCAATTGACCTTGAAATCCATCTTCATGCTTGATTGACCATTTACATTTGAAACCTATGATGAGATGATAAATATGCTTTTTTCCCTATCATCATATTTCTGCAACCTTTCTTCTACTTACCCATCTATGTGTCCTACCATTTTTCCTTCACTTCATTAGGGTGCATTTAGACTAGCGAACCCTTATCAAAAAAAATTATTTTCTTTTCACAAAGAAAACTATCTAATTCTATCACTATATCATCCAAGGGTTCAGATTAAACTGATGAGCTCCTTTTAATTTACTCTACCTAATCTAATGATCTGCCAAGATTAAACAGTTTGGTCAGATTTTATTCTCTAATTATCAACATGAAATTTAAAGCATGGAATAATCAAGATTAAATAGCTTGATTACCTTGGATTGTGGCATGAATCACAAGTTGCACAAAATAATTATTTTTCATAGAGTAAATAGTAATGGCATTTAGAATTGCACACTTTCAAGGTCTCTTTTTGTTTTTTGGGGTTCATATTTTTCACTTTTTTAGACGTTTTTCTTTATTCTTTTTGTCCTTTAATTTTTCTTTTAGGACATACCCTCCTTTCATTTTTTATTTTTCAATATGGAAAACATTTGCAGAAAGAAAAGGTATGTACATATTACAAGGCTTAACCTTAGCCATTCAAAATTATGACTCCTATTGGTATAGGAACCTAACAGTGGCTCCACTTCGGGATGGCATTTTCTTGTGAAATTTCAAGAACTTTGACATCAGTAGCCTTGGAATTTTTACTTCAGTTACCTTGTGATTTGTCACCTTTCAACCTACTTTATTCATACTTATGATAATAAATCCTTAAAATCTTAGGGCCTTCTCTCCCTGTTTCAACTCTAAAGGTTTACCACCCAATCCAAACTAGACTTTTTCAAAATAAAATATACACACATGGGAAATAACAATTAGTAACTAGGTTCTATGTAATGTTTGAGCATTCGACCATTCACTGGTCGTCCTCCTTCTTTAGTACCATCTAGTCCTTTAAGGAAGAAAGCATTGTTCCCTCTATAAGCATAAATGACATAGGGGTCCTTCCATAGGAAATCAAATTTCCCATGCTTACCCTTATCTTCCCTTGTCGAGTCCCACTTGAGTACTTTATCACCTAAGTAGAAATCATGTGCTTTGGTCCTTCTATCAAAAACCTTTTTGATCTGTTCCATCACAACTTGAGATCTGATGTAGACCTCTTCTCTGGTTTGCTGGAGATGAATAGTCTGGTTAATTCTCCTCTGGATATCATTTGGTTCAGTGTTCTTGGAGCATCTTCATCACTGGTACTCCCAAAGAGGTTGGAAAAACAACTTCCATTCCATAAACTAGCTGATAGGGAGATGTACAAATTGACTTCTTGGTAGTCAGTCTGTTAGCCCATAAGGCTTTGACTAACTTCTTGTTCCATGTTTTCTTATTATCTTCCAGTAACTTCTTAATAATGTTCACCATAATTTTGTTTGAAGATTCCACTAGTCCATTTCCTTGAGGGTAGTAGCCTGTAGAATGACCAAGGGTGATGTGATACTTATTTCATAATTCTATCATTCATTTGGATTTAAAAGTTGTTGCATTATCAGTGATGAGCTTGGTTGGGCATCCAAATCTAGATAGAATTTTGGCTTCAAGGAAGTTAATGATAACAGTATTTGTGGCTTTCCTTGAAGGTATGGCCTCTATCCATTTTGCGAAATAGTCTGTGGCTGTGAGGATCCACTTATGTTGTGTAGAGGAGGGTGGGTGAATTTCACCAATGAAGTCTAAACCAAAAGGTACTTTAGCAGTGATTGGTTTAAGGGTTAATGGTAGAAGTTTTCTTTTCCCTTCAAAAATTTTGACACTTGTGACAAGAGGTCACAAATCTCTTGACATTAGAGAATAAAGTTTCCCAATAGAAACTTGCCCTTAAGATTTTATATGCAATGGTTCTCCAATAGAGGTGTCCACCACAGTCACCTGCATGAAATTCTTGTAGAAATTTGTCAGCCTCATCTTTTATCAAACAGTTAAGGAGAATTCCTTCATGATCTTTCCAAAACAAAGCATTATCAAGTATACAAAATTTCAAGAATTTCATTTTTAAAAACCTACCTTTGGTTTTAGATAATCTAGGAGGAGCTTGTAAGTTTAGTAAATGTAAATAATACCAGCATACCATGGTGATTCACTAAAGGATTGACTGATCAGTGGAGTTGCCATCTCCTCTCCTTCATCTAGTGCAACGATAAAGTTTATGTCTAAGGCCTAACAGTTTGACTCAACCATAAGTTTGGCTAAGCCTTGGCCCTTGATTAACTTTGTGGGTTTGATCTCTATATCATACTCTAAGATAGTAGCAATCCATTTTCCCATTTTCCCATCAAGACCTTCCTGAGTGAGGATGTCTTTGACTAGAGAATTGGGAACATAGGCTACTATATGAGAATACAAAATATATACCCTAAAATCTTTGATAGCTTTGACTAAAGCCAATGCTTGTTTTTCCATTATGTTGTATTTTAAGGGAGCATCTCTTAAGGCTTTGCTAAAGAAAGCAATGGGTTGTTCATATCCTTGGTTATTTTTCTACAGTAAAACTGCAACTATTGTATGCTTAGAGGCAAAGGAAAACAAAATTAAATCCCTATCAAATTTGGGACTAACTAATACCAGGGTTTTTGTCAAGTCTAGCTTGATGTCTTCAAATGATTTCTTAGCTTCGACAGTCCAACTTAAGGTCGAATATTTTTTCAACGTGTTATTTAGTGCTCTAATTAACTCTACTAGGTTAGAAATAAATCTTCTAAGGAAGTTAATTTTTCCTAAAAAGGCTTGTAGCTCTCTGATATTCCTAGGGTGTTGTATCAACAATATGGCTTCAATTCTTGCAGGATCTATTCTTATGCCATCTTTAGAAATGATACGCTCTAACAATTTCCCTTCTTCCAATCCAAATAAATATTTCCTGGGGTTCAAGGAAATGCCATACTTTCTGCATTTTATAAAGACCCGCCTTAGATGATCTAGATGTTGATTGTCTGATTTTGAGAAAATAGTAATATCATCAAGATATATCGTAAGGAAATCATGGATTTCTTTGGCAAAGGCTATATCCATAGCCCTCTGGAATGTGGCTCTGACATTCATTAGCCCGAAAAGCATTCTGACATACATAAAGTGCCCCAATGAGTGGTAAAAGCAGTCTTGGGTTGGTTGTCAGGGTGAACCAAAATTTGTTTGTAACCGTAAAACCCATCTAGTAATGAGACTCTATTTGACCCAACTACCCTTTGTAAGATGTGGTCCATTTTGGGAAGAGGGTAATTTTCTTTAAGTGATTCTTTATTTAGGGTTTTGAGATCTACACAGAGTCTGATCTCACCAGTTTTCTTCCTGGTTGGGACCAAGTTTGAGACCCATTCAGAAAACCTTATTGGTGAAATTATCTTGGCATCATACATTCTCTTAATTTCTTTTTCTATTGAAGGTAATAAGACACGATTAATTCTCCCAAGCTTTTAAGGTCCTCATAGCTCCAAGCAAAGACAAGATTTAAGGTCCTCATAGCTCCAAGCAAAGACATCCTAAAATTCTTTCAGAAAGTCAATGTATTTCACCTTTTCTATTGAAGGGAGTGACTTTGATAGTTTGATTAGCTTTGGATTGTCTTCAGTGCCTATGTTACATTCTTCAATATTAGATTTTAATGGTTCCATTTTAGGCTTCCTAGGAACATCATTTGAATCGAATAAGTCGTCCAGAAGGGTTAAACCTTTTGGTAAGAAATTATTCTTGAGATTAATTACTTTGCTTTCTTCATTAATTGTTTCATCAATCTCAACCTATTCTAGGTTTTATATATCCGACCTTGTGAATTTACTTGGATTAAAACTATCTACTTCATTACCTTCTAGCTCATTTATTGTTACTTCATCCCTAGAGTCAAGATCTATGGCTGTATCAGTGTAGATATTACTATGTGCAAATTCTTCTTCTAAAGTTAAGAATTTGTTTATCTGTCTATCATTTGAAAATACTTGCCAGTTCTACACATTATTTGGGATTGAAGGTCTATGCCTAACCTTAGCAGTGTACTGATGGTTAGGTTGGAAGGGTAACCTGCAGGTATTGGGAAACACTGCTAAAATATGGCCTTGCATATTGTGCTTCCTAGGAACTACTGCAAGCTATGCTTCTATAAAAGTATTGAGTATTTCTACAATGGTTCCTCTATAATAACCTAATCTAGTGTCTTTAGTCATATATACACCCTTAATCTGATTTACAACTAGCTCTGAGTCTCCTATGATAGGAACTCTTTAAGCACCTAAATTCCTAACTACCTTGAGAAATAGAATCAAAGCCTCATACTCGGCCATATTATTGGTACATATGAAATTTAACCTATAGGTATGGCCCTCTCAGTGAATGTTTTCTAAATTATAAATCCATACTCCTTCTCCTGCTCCTAACTTATTTGCAGAGCCATCAAATTCTAAATGCCATAAGATTTCATGTGCATAGTTCTCATCATCAGTATCCCATTTATTTTTATTTCTAATAACTTGATTAATTTCTTCATTGCACAATTTTGAAGTCTCTTTAGATTCATTAGTAGTGGAAACTGCAATTTGTTTTGGTTTTGCAATAACATTGTTAGGAGTTTCGTTTGGTGTTTGATCATTGTTGAACATAATAAAAGAGTATACATCTGAATGCATGGAGTAGATGGGATAGTTTTGAGGTCTATCATGGCTGCTTACCATGTATTTCATGAAAGTTTCTCTATATAGTTTCTTGGGTTGTCCAAACACAGAAATTGTGGCATATGACATATCTAGTTGGAGGATCCTTGAAGCTTGGCTCCACAAAATCTGGATAACTACATGCCATATTTTGGTGGGATGTCAGCCACTACAATGTCCATAAGGATGCTCTTGGCAGGATATTGGACTAAAGTAACAAACAAATCTTTGATTAACCCTAGACATTCTACTTGACTTGAATCAAAGGAGAACAAGTCTTTTTAAGGTCTAGTAATGTCTAGATTCAAATTTTCCATTACTGATTTTGGCATTTGGTTGTGAGAAGCCCCGGAATCTAACATGGCATTGTGTAGTATTTTTTCATGAATATTAAGGCTAATGTGAAAAGGTGGAACTCCTCCTTCTTGTCGTTTTCCATTAACATCTGGTCCAAATATTAATTTTGGTTTATCATCAAACAAGTTAACTGACTCTTCGTTTTCAGTAATGATCAGGGTCCGATTTACCTGTGATTTGTAAGTTTCGTTTTTAAATACTTCAGACAAAGGGACTGAAATTTTCAGCTTGGATATCTCTACTCCAAAATTGAATGATAAGGAAGGGTTGTGGACCTTTGAAACAGGGTTTTGAGTGGAATTATCTTCCTTTTGTTTACTTGGTATTTCCTTATGGGGAATTTTAGATCTGGAATTATAGGTGTTTTTCTCAAGTTCTTTAAGTGGAAATGATGTGGATGGTTGCTCAACAGAGGTTTGGTTGGAAGTTATTTAGTCAATGATGGCACTAGGGGGATTTTGGTTTGGTTTAAGGAGGATTTGACGTACCTCTGAAACATGAACTTTATTTGTTATTTTGGGTTTATTTGTCATTGCTTTCTTAGTTTGGTCAGGAGGACCAGCATTCTTTTTACTTCTCAAGTTATATTGTTTGTGCACTTCAAATATGGTAGAGTCATATCCATGTTTATAGTCAAATGACTCTCCAGATTGGGTTTGAATTTGTTGTAACATATGCAATTCTTCCTCATCCTAGGAGAGAAATACAGGGTTTTGACCATCTAATCCCATTAGATTGATTTGGGTATCTTGTTTTGGATCATCAGGATCAAATGATTATGCATAGTTTTCTTGAAAAGGGGGCCTAATGTTTTGATCAGGTCCATTCTTTCCTGTGTTTTGGTTTTGATTTTGGTTTTTTCTGAAGTTAACATTCTTAACTGGGGGTGCTTGTTGATTATCCCATGTTTTGCTATCTAGGTTGTTAATTCTATCCATGATTCTTTCTACAGTTTTGGACAAAAGATCTACTTTACCATCAGAAGTTGAAGCTTCATCAGCAAATCATACTCTCCTTCCTAACTTTGCTCGGGCTTTTTCAGCTAAAATATTAGCCTCTACTTTTACTACATTAATTTGGCTTTGCTCTAGGATCTCTTTCCCTAAGTTGGTATGCCATATCTAGATCAAAACCATCAGGGAACTTTATCATTGTGAGGTCAAGAGGAGGCTGAAGGTTGGCCAGGATGGCATTGTAAGTGCTATTAAACCTGATGCATTAGTCTTGAACTAATTCTTTAGGACCTCTCCTAATGTTCTCATACTCATAAAGTATATGCAACGAGTTTCTCTTCCTCTCCCATCTCTTAATGAACATCCTATGAAAGTTTGTCATATATGTAATACTACTAGAAGATAAGTCTCTAAACCAGGTTCTAACTTCCCCAGCTAATGTTTGGGAAAAAAACCTCATTCTTACATCTGCATCATCTATCTCATGTAACTCAAAATAATCGTTCATTCTATTAACATGTTGTTGAGTAGTGTATAGGCCTGTAGCATCAAATAGAGTAATTTTGCTTTGATAGTCCTGAGGTAAGTCATGTAACTGACCATGTAACACCAAAGGGGCATATCTATTGGCCATGGCTAAAGCCTTGGCTTGGCTTGGGGATAAGGAAGGATTAGTTTGGGTTGAGGTGGAGATGGATGAGCTAGCAGTGCTTACAGCTGAAAATGGAAGATTGTCAATCAAAACTGGGGTATTAATAGTGGAATTTGGAATATTAACATTTGAAGTTGGAATATCTACAAATTAAACCGAAATATTAACAGTGAATGAAGGGGTTTCTATAATGGGAATTGGGATAAAAGGGTCAGTGGTGTGTATAGTGGGGATGGAAGTATCTATAAGTGAACTTGAAGGGCTAATGGGTGAAGTAAGAGTGTCTATAGGTGCAAATAGGATTCTAGGTTGTATAGGGAGTTGTGGAATGAATGGGCCAGTGGAATGAACTATAGTAGAAATAATAGATGGTGTGGTAATGATGGAAGGGGTATTAATAACGTTGGAGGATTGAGCAGAAATTTCAACAGTTAGAGAAATATTAATGGATGATAGTGGAGTATTCAGAATATATTCATCAATTGATCTATTAGCTCTTTGAACTTCAAGGTCTGTAATAAAATCAGGATCTAGAATAGTTTCATTAAGCACATTTTCAGATTTTGTTCTGAACAATGACAAATCAAATTGCACATCAAAAGGTAAATGTTATAAAAACAACCACTCATCAGGACATGAATCAGCTTTAGTTAATGGTGTTTTATTAGCTAAAATTTCTTCTTTTTTGGATTTTCTTATAATTCTGTCTGGATCATACACAATAACAACAGGGTTTGGATCCGGGTTGGCCTTGGTATAATGAGTTTTTCTGGTAGCTAGAATTATAACTTTTAAAATGCTTTTAGTGTAAATTTTAAAACTTTTGTAAAAAATAACTTTAAGGGGATCAAGGTGACGATTAAGATTTCCTTAAAGCTTAAGGAGACTGAGGTTTGTTCCCTAGTATGGTCGCCACTATGTTATCACTCAAAACTTTTCCTTAGAAGTTTTGGAAGAAGGGAAGGCTTTGAGGTAACCAAAAACCAACTTTTAAGCATAGGCTCTAGCCAACCTATGGTTCAGAGAGGGATCTCTATATAATTTAGCTATGTTTGCTTAGATATTAGGCGAGTTCTAGAGTTCAGGGGGGTTTTTGATTTGTATGAAGATTTGGTGGTGGAATCCTTAAAATAGTTAGATAGGTTGATGCCTTTAGGCCATTGGGCAATGGACTCAAAGAAGGGGCAGCAAAGTTGGAGTTAACTCACTAAAGGGAATGTTCAAGGGGAAAGATAGCAAAGTGAAGTACAAATCCTTGGACTAAATGGTGAAATGAGTCTTAACGGAGGTGAGAGGGCAATCAATAATCCTCAGACTGAGGCTAAGATGGGGGAACAACAGTGAATCATGAGTAAAGGGAAATTAAGAATCCTTCACTATAGACTAGAGGAGAAACTACGGAAGCTAAGGAGCAGTTAAGAATTCCCTAGTTAAGATAGTTTAAGAGAAAACATTAAGAATGTATAACAGTAAGACAGAGTGGAGTTAAGAAAGTTCTGAAATAATATTCAAGTTAAAACATTCAAACTTCTAAAACATTTAAGATTATGAAACAACTTTAAGAGAGATAAAACAACACAAGAAAATTAATCATTTGTACTCTGCTTTACAGATGAGTCCCTTGAAATATCTGATCTTTATTCATCAATACAGCATGTTGGCCCAGTCAGCGATACAAAAGCTTTACAGTCTTTGAACAAAATTCTATTGAAAGTATAAGAATCCACCCCTACATACTTCGATTTATGAATTATTTATAAAAAATGTTTTTAAAAAAGATCCGAAACTAACTTGAGAATTAATCTAGGAAATTCAAAATATCTTCTCGCGGGAAGATAGAGACAGCTATTGAACTGTTTTCTTGTTGTCCCTTTTATTGTGGTTTAGTAGGAAGTTTATGGTTGCTATGCTATGTGCTGGCCAAAGGCTGTTGTCTTCTATACTGATACTCTTTGACATGGATACTCTTTGACCGTGTAACCTTTGACTCTGATACCCTTTTACCTCATTGACTGTGTGTTTGACCTTTAACTGTGTTCTACTATAGTAAGTCAGCCAATTTTTCCCATTCTTGGTCTATTGGTAACCGGATACTCAACATTCTCCTGTAAGTTTCATTTGCCTCAATGTATTTGGAAAACGGAGGCTTATTCACAAACAGATGTTTTACCTCATGCTGGAGGTAAAATAGATTTTCAAAAGCACTGTACAGTACCTTTCCTGTTGGTACTCCTGAAACCTGTGAAATAGCCACTTGTTGTCTTGCTACATCCCTGAGTTTGTCTTTGTAATCTCCTTGTTCCATAAGTTTATCATGAATGACTAAGGGATTAGACAATCCCTTTTCCTTTAGCTTATCAAACTTAGCCATGAACCTGTCAATGACTACTTGCATTTCCTTGCTCTTTTCCTCTAACTTATGCATAAGGTCCCTCTTGGTGAGGACTTTCTTGACCTCCAGAATAGTAGTAATCCTGTCTTCAATTTCCAGTTCCTATAGTTGGTGCCTGTTCTTTGAATTTAAGAACTGGATGAGCCTGGTAACATCTCTAGGTCTGCTGCCTAATTCTATCTTCACTTTCTCAATAGCCTCTGTTATTAATCTTATGAGATCATTTTCCTTGATAATGACCTGTATTGATGGCAAAATATCATTGACAAAGTCAATGATATTGGTCCACAACTTTTACTTGGCTTCTCCAAGTGGCTCCTTTATTGTCAAGTCTCTTTCCATTAACTTGAGCTTTTCCTTTATCCTTGCAACCTTCTGTTCCTCCTCTTTTTGGATAATCTTCGCAAGCTTATAGCCTATTTCTAAGCTTGCCACGTGTTCCTTTAGGGTTTTTATCTCGTTTTTCTAAATAGACATTTCTTCCATGGCATGAACAAAATTGGCTGCTTCATCTATTGTTGTACCTGCTGCTATTGTAGAAGTTGTTGATGTAGATGTTGCAGTGGTGGTGGGCAAGGCAATGACTATAGGAGTTTTTGGAGGCAATGTGGTTGCCAATGTAGATGGTACTACAATAGTCACTGTAGGGATTACAGTTGTTGGTGTGGTCCCTATTTCACCTTGCTTCAATTGGATTAAGGCATCCAATTCCTTCCCCGTGCTCCTCAACTGATCATTTAGCTTGAGGATTAAATCCATTAAGTCCTCATGTTGAGTTTGAGACTGTAACACCTCCTGTGTTTGTGGATGATGCAAGGAGGGTATTTTTAGTTGCTTCTTCGGTGAATAAATGTCCTTGTTCTTCTATTTTATTAACTCCTCTATTGCTTTTATATCTTTGGGATCATGTCCCATCTCTATGATCAAGTCTTTGAAAGACTTGATTGTGTTATCCTCGGCTTGTGATGAAGCATGTTCAAGCTAATACTGAGCTGAGATGTTGTTCAGGGAACTTTGTAGTTGATGAAAATCTATGGACTTCCCTGTGAGGGTGGAGTAGATCATTTCTCCATCCTGCTTGTGAAACTCTATTTGGTCCACAGGGTGAATATCCAGGGCCAACACCTCAAAATCAACTTTCTTACAATCATTGTGTGCCCTTGGTGGCTACACAATTGGTTGAATGAAGGACATCTGCATCTTCCCCTCTTTGATGTCAAAGGCTGACATCAATCTACTCTGACCGAGAGTAGAAAGTTTGAAAAGTTGAGAATATGTCTTAACTTTCAACCTTTCATTCCTCATTTTTATCTCTTTGAATATGTCTTTGATACTTTTATCCTGGTCTGTTGGCCTGCTGAAGGACGAGGCCTCTACACTCATCTATCTCTGTATCATCTGGGTTCCTGAGGATGATGGGGGCTATTTCCTCTGAGGGAACAATACCTTTACTCTTTTCTGGCTCAGAATCAGTTATTTCAACTAAGCCATTAGTGTCTTCCTGCTCTGACCCAGGATTAAGTCTAGGCCTTTTGCTTTGTCCTATTTCATATTAAACATTGAAGGCTTGTGTCCCTGATATTGATCCTTTGTCCCTGCCCCTTTTGGGATTTTTCTCCTCATTCAAAGGAGTCTGCATGATAGGGGGAGTTCTCACTTTCCCTTCCTGAGGTGGTACCTGCAGAAATGAATTTTCATCAAGTTACTTTTATAGATCTAATAATGTGTTTTCTACAACAACTTCAGTATTGTCCTTGTCCTTGTCCTCTTGTTTTCCTGCCTTATTTTGCAGTTGAAATCCAAGGGATCATATCTCCATAGGAAGCTTTGTTTTAATTTTAATCTCTGAAGGATCAAGTTTGCCTCCTTTCCAGCTTCTCTGCTATTACAAATAAAAGGACCCAATTGGTCTTTGATCTTGAGCTGGGCTTTCTTTTTGGCTGAGACAAAGTTTACCTCATTTGAATTTATTATATGCCTGTAGTACTCCAGGGCAAATAACCTCATTGGGAGGTATTTAGGTAGTTTGTATGCGGCAAGCTGGCACCCATAAATCATGATTTCAATGTGGTTTTGGTACAAGTATCATCTGCCACCTGATGGTTGATGTTTAGATGAAGCACCCTCCTGATCTCAGAACTAATTCATGGTGGATGGGTTCCAATAAGCATGGTCATCATAGGATGGACAAAGGAATGTATGAATTCATTGTATGAATAGGGGGAGGAATATTGATGAGTGAATTGGGTCTAGAAGATTACTAATCTTGGTTGGCCCTTGGTGTCCAACTTTTGCAAGGTAAGTGGGAATTTATCTGCTTGGAAGTAGAGGAATATGTGGTATAGTACTGAGGAGTACTTGAAAACCCTTTCATTTCCCATTCTTGTGAACTGCTCATGCATTCTGACAGCTATGAATGTGGCAAAGTCATAAATAGTTGCAGGAGGTTGTCCTGGGGTATAGATGGACATGAAATCTAGGATGATTTCATCAATTACTCACTTGTGGAGTAACCCAAAACACAAGATATCATGGATACAATAATTCAACCCCAAGGAGAAAATATAGTTGCTACATATGGAGGGGGGTCTTTGGGGGTATACTTCTCTACTGTGATGAAGGTTTGGATCAATTGGGCCAATCTTGCAGAGTTGTGTTTGGGATATAAGTCAAACAGGTCTCCAATTGAGAGGGGAGTTAGGTTTAGCCCTGGTGGAGTTGCAACATCTCATTGATGGACTTAGGAGTGATGGTGAAAAGGACTTTCTGGTCATGAGACATGATGGTTCTGTGACTGTGGACATAGAAAGAATAACATATATGTACAATTTTAGGAAAAATGTGGACTTGGGCGCATTGGTACTTGGGAAAATTTGACTCCCAAAGGCCAATTTCATGAGCATGGTTCAGGAACTTGTCCCTAGTTTGGCAATGTATTTTGAGCAAAATCTCTATGACAGTGGTATCTTTTATCTGGAAATCTATATTAGGTAAGGGAAGGTGGTCCAGGTTGAAATGGGGCGTGGATATGGGTCTCGCGTTCAATGCAATAGGGGTAGCCATAATTCGGTTCTTTTGGATTCGAATTAGGCTTGCTCAAGGTTGAATTGGAGTTTTCAGAGGTAGTTCGGCAATTTCGGGGTTTTAGTATTCAACAAGGTGCAATATGGAGTCTATTGGAGTAATTTCAATTAAGTTTTAAGTTTAACAAAATACTCAATGACTGGTCTAGCTTGAAATTGATAGGGCACTTGGTGAATTCAGGTTTAAATGCCTGAAACTGAGGTAAATTGACTCTGAGCAGGGTAACTGGTAGCTGCAATTGGTCGAAGGGTCCTTATGGAGGCTGCACGGTTGACTAGGTGGTCTATGCTGTTCTTTGGAGAGAAATTTGCATGCAAGTTGATGGATTCGATGTTTTGCAGGTGTCGTGCATGCGTACAGAAGCTCGCAGGCAAAAATTCAGCGAAAAAGACATTTTTGGGGCTTTTTGGCTTTTATATGGAATTTTTTTTTTGTCGATTACGGGTCAATAATGACTGATTTTTCGCGTAGTAGGGAGGCAGTAAGCGGTTAATTTCGCACCGCTTATGGGCGTCGAGTGGTATTTGGTAAGGGCCGCCCGATTCCACTCAACGACTGAGACATCGATAGCATGGTCTTGTGCAAAACAACTTTTTTGGGCGTGTATTATCCGGCGGATGATCCCGCTCGAAATGGTTTTGGGGTGTTGGATCCAGGCCTTCAGATCAAAAGGTGGTCGCGGCGTGATTGCGTGCGAAGGTTAATGGGGGGGTCGACAGGCACTTCAAATATGGCAGTAGCGGAATTAATGGTGGATTAAGGCAGGACTAGGCCATTGGGGTTGTTAGCAGAGGGCTTAATCAGGGTTTTTCCTAACTTAATCAAAGATCGATTAGTTAGTGGGTTTTAGCTGGGTTTGATGTATCTTATAGTTTATATTTAAACTAGAGTATAAGGATAAGTTTATATAGGATATTAATATATACGTGAAAAGGGTTATTAATGGGAATTAATATATAATAGTTAGAAGTTAATATGAAAAACATTGGAAATGAATAGCGCTAAGCATAATGTATTTTCTGTGATTTGCTTGTTTTTCACATATATACATTATAACTTAGGCTAAAGTGTTTTTTTTGGGTTTTTTTATATGAAAGGGGAAATTACATGGGGGTGATTACTTTCCCTAGGCAAATAATGTTTTAACCTTAGGAAAAGGGGTTTTATTAGGGAAATGAATGAAATGAAGTGGGGATGGAGTTTTATGAAGGGAGTTTGGTACTTGTTATCCATAAGTCATTGAGCCGAGGGTCCGGTCCCTCCAGAAGTAAGAGAAATGCTTTGAGCCCCTTTGACCCAATTGACCTTGAAATCCATCTTCATGCTTGATTGAACATTTACATTTGAAACCTATGATGAGATGATAAATATGATTTTTTCCCTATCATCATATTTCTGCAACCTTTCTTCTAGTTACCCATCGACTTGTCCTACCATTTTTTGTTCACTTAATTAGGGTGCATTTAGACTAGCAAACCCTTATTAAAACATTTTCTTTTCTTTTCACAAAGCAAACTATCTAATTATATCACTATATCATCCAAGGGCTCAGATTAAATTGATGAGATCCTTTTATTTTACTCTACCTAATCTAATGATCTGCCAAGATTAAACAGTTTGGCTAGATTTTATTCTCTAACTACCAACATGAAATTTAAATCATGGAATAATCAAGATTAAATAGTTTGATTACCCTAGATTATGGCATGAAGCACAAGCTGCACATAAGCATTATTTTGCATAAATTAAATAGTAGTGGCATTTAGACTTGCACACTTTCATGGTCTCTTTTTGTTTTTTGGGGTTCATATTTTTCACTTTTTTGGACCTTTTTCTTTATTCTTTTTGTCCTTTAATTTTTCTTTTAGTACATACACTCTTTTCATTTTTTATTTTTCAATATGGAAAACATTTGTAGAAAGCAAAGGTATGTACATATTACAAGGCTTAACCTTAGCCATTCAAAATTATGACTCCTATTGATATAGGAACTTAACACACCATTACCAAGGTTGTGGGAGACAATGCATTTGAGCTCAGAATTCCCCCATTCCTTGGCCTGCACCCAATGTTCAATGTGGACTACCGGCCATACTTTCCACCATTACTAGACACATCTGACATTGCGGAACAGTTCACACCAACAGAGTTAAATCCAGATTGCATAGAACAAGCTACAACTGATATGATCATGGACACGCTGATCAAGCACACTTGCCAGCAGAAGATACAACTGTATCGAGTTGTCAAAGCAGGCCAACTCCTTCACTAGGGCAAGTGGCTGACCAGGGATTGATTTTAGTAGAAGTTTCCTCATCTCATGGAGGAACTCAATGCAATGGGGACCATTGCTTCCTAAGGGTGGGGGCAGTGGATGATCCAGGTGGATATTGGTGGCCCACCATTGTTCTTTCAATTTTTCAGTTTCCTTATTTGTAGCACAATTTACTATTTTTGACAGTTTTTCAGGTCTTGAACTTCCGGAGCCATTTTGAGACCCTAAACGATGTTTCTTGGGAAAATTGGGAGCAGCATCGGTCCATGGTCTAATGTTTCTCTTCCGAAAGTTGTAGTCCTCGGATAGATATTTCTGACGAGGTATTATGTGCGTCAAACAGAGATCGTATGCCAAAGTTATGACCCCGGGAAGTTGATGTACCAATTTACCCAAAATGGGGCCCATAGATTGGTGCTTCATCTCCTAGGGTTAGGGTTGGATGTTTAGGGCTTTCCATTGTTTATCAACAATAAATAGCCCTTCGAGCCTCATTGTAAGATAGTTCAGAGGCATGTAGCCATCACATCTCTCCTTAGAGATAAGCTACCATCGCTCGAGCTAGTTTATTTCCATTTTCTTTGTTGGTTGGGGCCTAACCCAGGTTAGGAGGTGATTTAGCCAAACAAATCCCGGTACTATTGGCCCTTTTGTCAACAGTCCACAGAGTGCGGACTGAGGTCTCACCCAAAGTAGTATGGGAGAGTGCTAGAAGCAGGTTTCCGCACCCTCTAGATGTCTGATGGTTTCAAGTGGTCTGCAGT
Organism: Pinus taeda; assembly: GCA_000404065.3. Lineage (NCBI taxonomy): Eukaryota > Viridiplantae > Streptophyta > Pinopsida > Pinales > Pinaceae > Pinus > Pinus taeda. The sequence continues at coordinate 181,214 of APFE031243442.1, forward strand.
TGCGCACGTCGCTACGTGCACTTACCTATACCTCACAACCTGTGATGATACCTTTGCACAACCCTACTTGGGGGACGCACAATGTTATTACCAAAGATTTTACTAGTAACCTGATATTAGTTGATTAACCTAGCTTACTTTCCTGTGTAAAGTATACTTAGCAATATAAATCATTCATACAAGTGCACATAGTAAATAAACAATACATTAACAATTGATATCAAACATGTAATAACTCAAGAACAGATACATGGAGTTCAGATAAGACTTCTCTTTATTATTTTCTTCGTTGGATTACAGACTCTATTCTGCCCTGCACACTCAGCTGCAGGGGTCTACACACTCAGCTACGGACTCTACTAGGCCTCTACGCACTCAGCTGTAGAGCCTCTTCCTACTACTATAACCCAAGACACACTTAGACTCTTCTTCTATGCTTCGCTATCTCATTCTATCCATTAGATTTTATGATCCCTTTACAACTCAGAGCCTCGCTCTATTTATACAATCCCATGGTCCACAGACCATGGGTAGGCCGACATTACATTCAAACTTAGGGAGGACAACACTATGACTCTAACATATATTTCGCGCTCGCAATTCATGGAGCTTATAATAATATCAACTCAAAACTTGGGCTTTGAGCCCCAAAACATGTCGTGGTGGGATTCCTTGCCTAACTGGCCCCTAACATAAACATCGTGACTCGCCCTCGAGTCACTCTGTCGGCGTGGTGATCTTGGTGGGGAGTCCATCCAACTAGTCTCGAACGGTCCCATTGTCCACAACGCACTGAGTTGCTGCTTGTTGAACCTACTGCATCCGTTCTTCTGAGACCTCTATGTCCGGCGTGTTGCCATGTATCTGTGCATGCATCCCCTGAATGTGCACGAGATTCCCTTTGATATTCATCGTGATTGTGAAGGCCTCGTCAATCCATGTTTTAATGCGCACTTTAAGAACTGCTTCGTTATGGAGCGTCGCATCCACCTGCTCCTTTAATGCCTTAGATTGCTGCATCATCGCAAGCTGCTGAGTGAGGATTATCGTCTCCGCAGTTCCTCTGATGTTGTCATATTGTTGCTGGAGTTCACGTGCCTCTGTCTCCAGGCGCTAGATGTTGGGGTCCTCCTACAAAGTCATGAGGACCTCAAGTGTCGGTTCCAACATGTGGGTACAGTCACGCACTGGACCTCAAATTTCTTCCAACCCTGCTATGATAGGGTTAGCGCATTGTTCTCGGACTTCCGGGGGAGTGGAAGGCTACGCCTTCAACCACAGCTCGACGATCTGAAGATTCAGCTCTAGTTGAACCTTTATTCTCTCTTCTCTAGTGTCGTGGAATCCAGTTGCCAAACTATGGATCTGCACTTCTACCAGTAGATCTGCTGTGATGGCCAGCTCCGGGACGCGTTAGCAAGTTTCATCTACCATCTACACCAACTGTTGATTCTACGATACAAATTCGTCTTGCTATAAGCTGAGTTGTTCTATGTTTATTTTCTACTCGCTAAGAACATGGATCGTGCGACTCTCCCTGGATTGCAGCTCTGCCGTTATCCCATCCTATACCTGATACAACATTTCTCGAGGAAGGGCAGCCAGATTAAGGCTAAGACCTTTCATCATGCTAATCGACAATTGATCCATCGCATTGGATGACACTACAGCTCCCTCTGGCAACACTATTGTATTTTCCATCCTTGCGCCACATCTGCTCTACTGTTAAAGCTCCTACTGCGATGTGTGTTGACAGGGTACCTTCCTAAGGGGGCAGCACCTGTAACTCTTGCAGCTGCGCCTTGAGGGCCCCCAACACAGTATGATGCTCTTGCATGAACTCTTAAAGTGCTTCACTTGTGACATCGTGAACCGTCTCGCCAATGTCATGAAGAGCACCTTCGGTTAAGGTGATCGGTTCAATGATCAACTTCAAGGCCTTGACCTTCTTCCTTGGGCCTAATCTCTCTGCGATGCACAAGTGCTTTAACTGTGTGGACAAGGCCCTTGGGTCCGTGGTCCCTTCTGTTGTTTTTTTTCCCCTGCCTCCCACCCTGAGGATGTTTCTTGGCCCTCGTTTGCCTGCGTTTTTGTTGCCTCTATTGTTTGCATTGTTGTTGCTGCTTCTGCAACGTTTTTTTGCTCTGCATCTTTCTGTGCCGCTTCTCATGCTACCCTAACCTTAGCTGTTGCTTTTTCCTTTCACCTTTTCTCTACCAATTGAGTGACGCATAACTTAGCATCGTCCATTTTCTTCTGTGCTACAGCCTTCTCTAGTTCTGCCAGATTCAGGGCACACCATTCAAGAGGCCATGTCTCTAAGGTAGTAAAATTTACATCATCAATGACTACAAATGGTAGCTTCGTCCACTACTTCACCGGATACTTTCGCACCCTAATATAAATGTTGTGCATATCAGCTTGGAAGTCTTCAAAATTTTGTAGACTATTGTGCATCATAGGTGACAGGCGTGGCCTCCAATTGATCCACATCCGAATGCTCACCTCCATGTGCACCCATAAAATTTTGGTGTTGCGAATCTGTTTCAAATCTTTTTTGGCCTAGAGCGAAGCGTACTTCACGACCTCTGGTAACTCTCTGTCAAGGTTGGGGAATTGACTTTCCTCTAGCAATTCAACCGCTATTAGTAATATGGATAATAGAAAACACGTGTAGTGGAAGGTTTTACCCTGCTCCTGGGCTTCGTGACAGTTTGTCAAAAATTCCTCGTAGAGGAATTTGAACCAGTTGAACTGGAACCCCTCCATGCACTGCCCGGCTAGTGCGACCACTAGTGTCGGTAACTCATCAGCGCGAAACTTCCTTATCACTTTGCCAACAAGGATTTGGGTTGCTACGTGCACCCCTTTATCCTTGATGCTAGAGATGGCATAGCCCCTCTTCTTCTTCTTCAGCTTATATTTTGCCTCCATGGCTTCTGCAAGAGGGAATAGTCCTTTCCTTTACAAGGGAGTCGAGAAATATAGTAAATGAGGTATATTGTGATGGATATAGTCTCCTCCAACCATAGCTACCCATCATGCACCAGGCAAAGTAGCTGCTTGGTGACAAAAATGGTCATAGGCATGCGGTGGAAATGTGGTATCCATAATAAGTGCAACAACCCAACCTTTTCCACACCACACAACCATTTCCACGGCTCTAACGTTATCACCACCCCCTCAATATTCTGCTTCATTATATTTACGGTCTCTAGGTGTGGGAACTTCTCGAGTTAGCGAGGTCCCATTCTTCAAATTTCATGGTTGGCATGCGGACTAGGTGCGTGCCCTCAATTACAATTCCATCAGGGAGGAGCGGGGTCTGGACTGAACTCTTTGTTTTGTCCAGATCCTTCGGTACTTTGGTTTTCCCCTTCCACGAAGGGACATACGCATGCAGTTTTTTTGTAGAGCGCAATAGTTGGATATCCTCCTCCACGTCTCCCTCTTCTTCTGCTACGGTGATCAGGGCTTGAAAGTCTTCTTCTTCCTCCTCAGTTTCTATTGTGACTACTTTCCCCTTCTCTGCCATGGATAGTTCGTTGTGCCGCGAATTCCTCGGGGACATGCATACTGGACCCATTACCTATTTATCCTTCTTGGATCATGGTGTTCGCAGTGATTTGGGGATTTCTATCACCACCCCGATGCATTCTGGAACATCCTCCACCATTTGGGTCTGTGTGGCCTCACCAGCATGTACCTCTTCAATTCCTAACCAATCCTTAGTGGTCATCATCATCTCTAGGTTGTATTCTATCTCTCACAAACTTAGGGGCTCAATTATCGCTCGGTTCTCAATGCTCTGTGCTCTACTCAAGCGCTCAATTCTCAAATGACCAAGTGTTATTCACTAGCCAACCTTTTGAGTTTTATAGCGCCTTCTGAATTCAAAGTCGACCGTTCCCTCGAATTTCAGTCCATTAATGCATTCTTGGCGATACATTTTCCCAAATCTTTCCCATAGTTCGCGTCTTAAATGCCCACCACCCGCTCCATTTAGCCTCAAATTGAACATCCCATCATGAATAGTCACACAAAAGGTCACTTCCCAGCCAACTTGCGTGGCAGTGCAACTCTCCATGCACGATCACAAACCCTGTGATGTTCTGATTCGACGCGCATTTCCAACATCGTGCAGCTCCCAGGCATAATATTTTATAGTCCTGCGCTCCCTTTCATTTGCCTGGAGCACTAAGACTGTTCTCCCTATGGCTAGTCAGGTGGTCGCACCACCTATGCGGGACTCCATCTCATCCTCCACCATGGTTCGTGGAGAATCCTCATCTCTCATTGTTGTGATCGGCACCATGCACTTTACTACTTGCAACGTGCTACCCTGGTCACTTCGTTTGGTGACATGCGGTCCAAGCCACGGTAGCAGACTAACCATTTCATGACGATAGTCCTCCAACTTGTTAGTATGATCGTATGCAACTTGCCTTACCATTCCTGGTTTTTCGGCAAGAAATGCTTCCTTTATTTCGTCTTCCAGCTTCTTGACCTCTACGTCCATCAAAACACTTTTCTCCCTTAGTCGTACCCGATTTTTTTTTTTTTATTTCACGAAGTCTAAAGTTTCCCCTTGGGATTTCTTCCTCATGTCTTATATGTTCTATTTCTCGTAGTTGTGTGATTTCTTCATTTCAGTTTGCACAGAATGTCGTATCTATGGATACTTTTACATGTAGATTCGGCTTAACATGTGCCACAAGGATTACAGCCCCTACTTTAAACTTCTACTTCAGAAGTTCTTGTGCGGTCAAAGTTTTGCACATGTCCCTATAAGCCCACACAACCATTGGTATGCGCAGGTCCCAATCAGTGCATCTGACATGGTGGACCCTATTCAACACTTCGCACATCTTGTCAAAGGCTTCCCCATGTATGATTTTCAGCGGGCTAGGTCTTATCATACTTCATCATTCGGACACTTGGCTTTCCTGCTTCTGCTTGTTGTTCCTATTTCCTATAGTGATAGCGGTGTGCATTTGTGCAAGCTACGTACCATACACCAGTACCCATCTAGAAAGGTGAGCATGCGGGCTATTTCATCCATCATCCCCGACTTCCATCCACATCTAAGGCTTCCTAAATCGTAAGCACATCATCTGTATGCATTCACACCAGTAATCAAAGCTTCTCTGATGTGTACCCCACAACTTTGCGGGCGTAACCAGTGCCCATTTCAGAGCATCGAACCACTGTTGTTTTGGCACTGCGCTTTCAAATTTGTTCAGGAATTCATCCACCGTGGTCAACCTGTCATACATAGGCAAATCCCTTACCTCTATTGTCATGCACCGTAGTGATCTTACCATCATTTTGCAATTGAGCATGGTTACCTCATGTATCCGGTTCTGCCATCGTTTTGTTTCCTCATCTGAATCTGATGTGCAGGAGCTTTCACCCTCCCACGAAATCTGGCCATCCGATGTAGGATTCACCCAATCCTGTTCCCGAGCGGTTATCTTGTAGATACAGTCTAGATCATCTTTGCTTTCATTGTCGCGCATTGTCTCTATGTAGCGCAATCCTTCCGTAGGGTCTAAAGGTACCACTATGCGCAGTGAATTTTTCTCAAAAATCATTTTGCGCTTCTTTAGATTTATTACTCTGTTCATATCAGTAGCCTAATCTATTCCTAGTAGAGTGGGATAGGGATTGTTATCATCGACAATTTCTATCACTTTGAAATCTGCAAGCGCGCTTGCACCTTCAATGTCTACCATTATTCCCTACAATCTTCCCATCAGTAGGATCTTCTGCTGGTTTTCCATTTGTAATTGAATAGGGGACCATTGCAACATGGACCTACCCATGTGCTCCCATGTTTGCTTTGGCAGCACATTCATGTATGATCCAAGTTCCAGAATTAATTGATCCATTTCATACTCCTCGGTTTGCGCAGTCAATCTCATTTCCCGTCCTGTCCGCGATGTGCGCTTTCCGAGCTTCCAGACTACGCGCATTTCTCTCGACCCAACGCACCTAGTGATAAGCTCCTGCAGTCCCTTCATAGCCTTGCTATCACACAACAACTTCATACATGTCTCTAGATAGGTAGTGTTCATTGAAGGATCCATCTCCGGCTCTAGCTGATCCTTACTACCTGAAATGGAGGCCTTCGTGAAGCTCTTCTTAGCTTCCATGAATGTCTCCTTCACGCGCTCCAAATCAAATTCAGGCTCCTTTGTAGGAGCCTTGCGAACCAACGCACTTTCTTCAGGCTACTTACCTTTATCATCTCTTGTTGTGATACCACTTTGGAGCATGATGTTTACATACGAGTCCTCTTCACGCAACTCATACCATTTGCAAATTCTGAGTCGGGGGAGGTTGGAGTATCCCTTTATCCTGTAGCCTCGCTATCAGTGTAGGGCAGTCCTTTGTCTCATGATCAAACTGAGTACAATATAAACATGATGCTCTTATCAGATTTGTACAATCATGGGCATAATTCCCTTGCCCTCCGCAATTGTAACAAATCAGCTGTCTGTGACCCCTTCCTGGTCCCATTCCACCTCAACCTCATCTGCACCCCTAAAATCCAATGCACACCATCCCTACATTTGTATTGAGGGCTCACGTTTTGGTCTGCACTCTATAAGCAAGAGTCTGATCCATCATTAGTTCATAACTTCTATAAGTGTATTCATCATGGCCTACTAACCTATAGAAATTACAGAACAACTGTTGGGATGTCTGCATATACTTCTGTAATAGTTGACAATTATCCGTAGCATGTTTTCCTCCTATCTGACAAATCGTGCACCATAATTGCAGGCACCGGACTCGGTCCTGCTTGTGCCTCTGGTCTTAATGGCATCGTCCCTCCTCCCGCCAAGTAGTTTGCAAAGACTGGACAATGGTCCTTTTCATGCCCATGACCTTTGCATTTTATGCACCATACCTCCTCGTGCGCCTCTGGCCAAGTTGTCCGGTCCTATTTTAAACTCTGCATTTCTAGACACAAATTTTGTAGTTGCGCTTGGATTTGTTGAACTCCCAGGTTAGGATCTTGTATTGCGGTCTCATGTAGTCTCATTGCAATCTCGAAAGCTTCGCCCTGGATGGATAACTTTTGCTGTGACAACGTCGTCCTTAAATGTGGCGTTAGTGACACTACAAACCATGCACAGTGTTGCCCATCTGTCAAGGTCATGTTGGCTTCGCAAATCATACTCTTCATTCTAAGATCCAGATCCCATGGGGTTTTTCCTGGAAGCATCCTGATTTCCTTAAACCCAATAATCGATTGTGTCTCTGATTTTGGCCTGCAAAATTCTCTATTCAGCACGACCTGGATATTTATGATCCTCGTGTTTGGATGGTCATTAGAATGCTTAATGTACCATGTTAGTGTGCGATCCTGCAACGTGCTTACCAATGTTTCCTTATTTATATTGTCATCCACGACTCCTTGTGCTTCCCATACAGCTTTTACCACAAACCAAAATTGGTCCGGATTTTTGTTCCCTACTCCTCTGAATATCGGCAATTTTATCGTGCTCAACATATTGAACTGTGGTGGTGGCTAAGGTGTTGTGGGCAGAGATGGAGGTGAAGATGGTGAGACTGGTGGTGGTGTAGGAGGAGGTGGTATGTGTGGAATTCTCTACCTTATCAAACTAATCGTGCTTCTTGGAGAAACTTTCACGAGCACTTCCTCACTTTCACGCTGAGGTGAAATCAAGGGGCTATTTTCTATCTCTGTGCTATCTTCATTTCTATAGATCCTCCCACTTCACATAGCCCCAAACATCAATTTATTCACAGAACCCACTTTTCACACAATATCATTTTAATCCAAGTGTTCAAAGATTTAATGTACTTACCTTGTGATCCTTTGAGGCATGGGGGCTTCACTGGGGGACTAATACCATACCACGTGGGTTCATATTGGGGGATATTTATTGAGGAAAAAATCACATAATATATTGGGTGATATATAAGGGTTAGAGGGTTTTTATATTGGCAAGTATAAAAAATGGAGCCCAAAGTTAATGAAAAAATATAAAGGGGTATAAAAAATATTAATGAAAAAATGGATACCTCCAATATCTAGTGAGAGTAGGGGTTTTTAAATTACGAAGGTGTATTGGGTTCATATTGGTAGGGGGTTAAATAATGTGTTGTTTAGAGGTATTTTCAAATATGTAGTCAAACTAAGGGTATTGTTTAATATGCCACAAACGCACGTGATATGTATGAGGTTCATTGAGTGAAGCCCCTGTTCTATAAGGAAGCGTCATTCCACCTCGTTGTAGCTAATTTTCATGTCTACAATGAACTCGGTGATAAATCCTCCTGTAATTCAATTGAGCCAATGGTCCACATCACGTGTGATCTTATCTTTTGATGCTTCTAGTCCGCGCATTAATTTTGGAGTCCACACAATTGGTTTGTCGAGCCTACACTTTCCTTGACTGTCTGCTAGCTTCGCGATCCACTCATACAACTCAAAGGGGAAGGATGAAAAGAAAATTTCATGGACTTCCATATATTAGTAGCGCTCTAACCATTATTCATTTGATACTTGTGGATTCCTGCATTCCTGTGCCACAAACTCGTGAATCTTTCTGTCCAACCACCCTTCAATTTCTTTCTTCGTCGGATTCAAGTGACATGACTTCAAACATCCCTTATGCAGATCCTGGTCCCGACAATGGAACCATTTTTTGGCTACTTGGGGCCTGACCTAGGTTCGGAGGTGATTTAGCAAAACAAATCCCAGTACTACTAGCCCTTTTGGAAATAGTCTACGAAGCGTGGACTGAGGTCTCACCCGAAGTAGTATGGGAGGGTTCTAGAACTAGGTTTTTGCACCCTGGAGATTTCTTATGGTTTCAAGTGGTCCGCGGTTGCGCACGTCATTGTGTGCACTTACCTGCACCTCACAGCGTGTGATGCTACCTTCATGCAGCCCTGCTCGGGGGCCTAACAATGTTATTACCTAAGACTTTAATAGTAACTCGATATTAGTTTATTAACTTAGCTTACTTTCCTATGTAAAGTATACTTAGCAATATAAATCATTCATACAAGTGCGCACAGGAAATAAACAGTACATTAGCAAATGATATCAAACATGTAATATCACAAGAATAGATACACGGAGTTCAAATAAGACTTCTCTTTATAATTTTCTTCCTTGGGTTACAAACTGTATTCCGCCCTACGCACTTAGCAACATACTCTATTAGGCCTCTGCGCACTCAGCTATAGGACCTCTTCCTACTACTACGACCCAATACACACTTAGACTCTTCTTCTATGCTTTGTTATCTCATTCTATCCCTTAAATTCTATGATCCCTTTACAACTCAGAGCCTTGCTATATTTATACAATCCCATGGTCCGTAGGCCAACATTACATTCAAACTTAGGGCAGACAACCCTATGACTCTAACATATATTTTGCGCTCACAATTCAGGGAGCTTACAATAATATCAACTCAAAACATTGGCTTTGAGCCCCAAAACATGTTGTGGGGGGATTCCTTGCCCAACAAAGGTTCCGCTGGAGCTGAATCTTCAGATCGTCGAGCTGTAGTTGAAGGCACAGCGTTCCACTCCCCTGGAAGTTCGAGAATGGCGCGTTAGCACTATCATAGTAGGGTTGGAAGAAATTGGAGGTACGGTGCACAACTGTACCAACATGTTGGAACAGGCACTTGAGGTCCTCATGACTTTGCAGGAGGACCCCAAAATCCAGCACCTATGGACAGAGGCACATGAACTCCAACAGAAATATGACAATGTTAGAGGAACTACGCAGAGGGTAGTCCTCACTCATTGGCTTGCAAGGATGTAGCAAGCTAAGGCATTAAAGAAGCAAGTGGACACGGCGTGCCATAAGGAAGCAATTCTCAAAGCATGCATTCAGCCATGGATTGATGAGGCCTTCACAATCAAGGAAAATATTGAAGGGAAGCTCATGCACATTCAGGGGATGCATGCACAGATGCACGAAAGCACGCCAGACATAGAGGTCTCAAAAGAATTGATGCAGCAGGTACAACAAGGAGCAGCTCAGTGCATTGCAGACATCAGGACCATTCGAGACCAGTTGGAGGGACTCCGTGCCAAGATCGTTGTGCTGACAAAGTGATTAGAGGGTGAGTCACGATGTTTGTGTTGGGGGCTGATGTTTCCAACTTCGGAGGTGATTGCATGGTTAGAGTTTTGCACATGGTCCTATAAGCCCACATAATCACTGGTATGTGCAAGTCCCATTTGGTGCATCTCACATGGTGGACCCTGTTCAGTGCTTTGCACACTTTGTCAAAGGTTTCCCCATGTATGATTTTTGACGTGCTAGGTCTTATCATACTTCGTTGATCACACACTTTCCTTGCCTGCTTTTGCTTGTTGTTCTTATTTCCTATTACGATAACAGTGTGCGTTTGTGCGGGCTGCGTACCATATGCCTGTACCCATATGGAAATGTGGGCCCACAAGCTGTTTTTTCCATCATACTTGGCTTCCATCTATATCTGAGGCTTCCCAAATTGTGAGTGTACCATCTTTCTGCATTCATGCCAGTCCTCAAAGCTTCTCTGATGCCCATTTTAGAGCAACGAACCACTTCTGTTCTGGCACTGTGTTTTCAAATTTGTTCAGGAATTCATCCACCACGACCAACCCATCATACATAGGTAGAACCCTTACCTATGTTGTCACATAGAGAAGTGATCTTACCATCATGTTGCAGTTGAGTGTGGTTACCTTGTGTAATCGGTTATGCCATCGTTCTATTTCCTCATTCGAATTTGATGCGCAGAACCTTTCGTGCTCCCATGAAATTCGGGCATCCATTGTAGGATTCTCCCAATCCTATTCCCGAGCGGCTATCTTGTAGATACAATCTAGCTCATCGTCACACACCGGCTCTGTGTAGTGTGATCCTTCTTCAGGGTCTAAGGGTACCACTACGCACAGTGACTTTTTCTCAAAATCATTTTTTGCTTCTTTATATTTATCACTCTATTCATATCAGTGGCCCAATCTATTCCCAGTAGCATAGGATAGGGATTTCTGTCATCGACAATCTCTATCACTTTGAAATTTTCAAGCACACTCACACCTTCGATGTCTACTGTTATTCCCTACAATCTTCACACTGGTAGGATCTTTTGTTGGTTCGCCATTCGCAATTGAATAGGGGACCATTGAAACGCAGGCCTATCCATGCGCTCCCATGTCTACTTTGGCAGCACATTCGTGTCTGATCCTAGATCCAGAATTACTAGATCCATTTCATACTTCCCGATTTGCGCAGTCAATCACATTTCCCTTCCTGTTCACGATGTGTGCTTTCCGATATTCTGGACTATGTGCGGTTCTCCCGACCCAACGGACCTAGTGATAAGCTCCTATAGTCCCTTCACAGCCTTGATGTTACGCAACAACTTCATACATGTCTCCAGAAAGGTTGTGATCATTGAAGGATCCATCTCTCGCTCTAGGTTACCCTTACTACCTGAAGTGGAGGCCTCCGTGAAGCTCTTCTTAGCTTCCATGAATGTCTCTGCATGTTCCAAATCAAATTCAAGTTCCTTTGTAGGAGCCTCGCAAACCCACGCACTTTCTTCAGACTACTTACTGTCATCTGCTGTCATGATACTGCTTCGGAGCATGATGTTTACATTCGGGTCCTCTTTGCATAACTCAGACCTCATCATTTGCAAATTTTGAGTCGGGGGAGGCTGGAGTATCCCTTTATCGTGCAGCCTCACTATCAGTATGGGGCAGTCCTCTATCTCATGATCAAACTGAGTACAATATAAACATGATGATCTCATCGAATTTGTACAATCATGAGCATAATGCCCTGGCCCTCCACAATTGTAACAAATCAGATGTCCGTGACCGCTTCTTGGTCCCATTCCACCTCCAACTCATCCGCGTCCTTGCAATCCAACACGCACCATCCCTGCATTTTGATCAAGGGCTTGCGTTTCGATTTGCACTTTGTAAACAGGAGTCTGATCCATCATCAGTTCATAACTTATATAGGTGTGTTCATCATGCCCTACTGACCTATAGAAATTACAGAACAACTGTTGGGGTGTTTACGTATACTTCTATAATAGATGACAATTATTCGTAGCATGTTTTTCTCCTATCTAACAAATCGTGCACCATAATGCAGGTGTTTCACTCAGTCCTGCTTGTGCCTCTAGTCCTAATGGCATCAGACCTCCTCCCACCAAGTGGTTCACAAAGACTGGACAATGGTCCTTGTCATGCCCCTAGCCTTTGCATTTTATGCACCATACCTCCTCGCACACCTCTGGCTGAGTTGTCCTGTCCTATTTTAAACCATGAATTTCCAAACACAAATTTTGCAGTTGCGCATGAATTTGTTGGAATCCCAGGCTAGGATCTTGTATTTAGGTCTCATGCAGTCTCATTGCAATCTCCAAATCTTTGGCCTGGGTGGATAACTTCTGTTGTGACAGCACCATCCTTAAATGGGGCGTTAGTGACGCTACAAACCATGCACGGTGTTGCAGAGGTAAATCCCCTCTGCGGACAGAGGTGATCCCACTAGCCCCACAGGGGTCTAGCAACAATCATTCACGCTGCATGCAAGTTCCTAACTATACAATTTAGAAGTCGATCAGGGAGACCAACCTGGGATCCAACACTGTTTGTTGTGGGAGAAGTGTCGCTCCTGTCCTCTAGCTCTGGCGGGTCACTATCCTTGCGCTCCACGCATGGACACCTGCACAAATGAAGAACAACCCACAAACAAGCGTAAAATCCGAAATTGTACAGCTATATATCAGTCAAGCAGGATATAATTCAAATATTACCAGTAGAACACATGAATGGAACCATAATAACAGTCGCTTATCATTTAATAGAAAAGAGAGAAGAATTACAACCACTTAAGGCTTGACGCTGCAAAATCTCCTCCAGCTGGGTCAGCAGTCTGACATGTCTTTCAAAGTCACTTTCTCTCTCCACAATCAGGCAGCATAACCTCTCTTTCAGCTCTTAGTTCATACTATCTCTCTCACTAACTTGTTCACTCTTAGCACTATTAACACTAGCACTATTAACCCTAGCCTGTTCAATATGGGGAGACAAGCATTTATAGATGCGGGGAGAGGAGATATGCGTTGTATGTGGACACCTTTTGGGTTTTTGGCAATGTCCCAAAATAACCGTTGAGTTGGGTTGCCTTGGATAGAAAAGCCGACGCCCGGCTGCTTTTATGGGATTTTTCCTTCAGGGAACTGGGTGAGTCACGGAGGTGTTGATGCCTCGAAAATCGTTGCGCCAACATTGGGGGAAACCACCCGGTCCGGACCTTAGTACAGCTCCTTTTCCGTTTGGGATAGTGGCTCCGACTGGGGATAATGGGACCAGTTTCCCAAGGAATAGATAAATGGGATGAATGATTATTTCGTAGATAACAGTAGCGATAGGTGGATGACTAAAACTATTGACAGAAATATAAATCAATTAAACTATCCCGGGAATCTATTTGAACTTCTAAAGCGTAGCTTTTGAAGTTCTATGTCTAAAAACACAATTATATAGATGACTGTATTCTCAAGACATAGATGTTAAATCATTCCAGATTACTGTATCTAAATAGTTAGATGCAGTGATTAAAGCGATGCTACACTTTATACATTCATACCATTAACACATACATGATTAGAAACTAAGGCATATCATCAAAACATCCAATAGTGGTATGAATAAGATTTCCTGTTGTTGTGCATGCATACAATTAACGATAGCAGGAATAATTACACAGCAAAATCACATACACAGAATGAATTCCAACAAAAGATAGAAATACCATTTGAATAGTAGGTCACTTCGGATATAGACCGCTATGTATAGCTTCTGCTCCAACGCGTAAACTTTTCTCAAATCAATGACAGTAGTGCACAATTGAACCAAGAAATTTCTTCATTAAAGTAAAAGCAATTGGTCAAGTTTCATAACAAAAAATAAAGGCTGAAGCACAATAGTGCAAACTTCAGTCTGTTAAGTCTTATTACAAAATTTTACGACCCTTTCTAAAAACATGAAAGGGTCTATAAATACTAAACTAATCTAAATATCTACAAAACAAAAATGCTAATTATTCTGATATCAATAACTTCTCGTTGCTATTTTCTCTGGCAGTCTAAGGAGCTGGATGATGACTCATTATGTCGGCTGTTTATCTTTAAACCTTAGTTGATTGATGGCAAGCATCGGCTGAATCTCTGGAGGTTTGTTTATCCGTGAACTGAGCTGGGCGGCAAAGGTGGCATCTTGGATGTCGGGGATCATGCATTGAACGGCATCGGTTAAGCATTTGAGGGCGGCTCTTTGTTCATAAGGCTTAATAAGGAAATGCCAATATGCTTCTATGCTTAAACTGTTAACCCCGGCGATTAACCTTCCTCTGTTCTCTAACTCTGGGTAACATGATTGTTCCAATGTATGTGCTGTAATTACCTTTCCGGGTGTACACTGGGTAACAATGTTTGCCAAGTAGAGTGTATCGTTAACCAGATCAATTAGATTGTTAGAAGTCAATGTGCACCTTGAAGCTGCCCTTTCTGCTTTCATTACCTGTGTATGCCATTCTGTGAATAATATGTTTTTATGAACTTCAAGTATTTTTGGCAAATTGGAGTCTTTTCCTGATTTTGAATCTTTCCATTCAAGGTGTGCTGTGATAATTTCATCGGCTTGATTCAATTCATCTCTTGCTTTTTCTACCTGCTCATTCACAGTTGTAGTTAACTCGCAAAGTGGTTCCGCTTGAGAGAGGTGTTGAGCCAATAGTTTAACTTGCGCTATAAGCACATTGTTGATTATCATTGCTTCTTTTCTAAATTCCATTACCTGCGAGTCTCCTTTGAAATTATCCAGTTGCGCTGTGATCTGGGCGATATGCTCATCCTTAGTTTTCAATAATTGCTCATTTGCTGCTTTTAATTGTTCCAAAGCCTCCTTCAACTCATTCTATCTATGGATTGCCGCCTGATTGATGTTTTGTTTCTCCTCCTCCCATTGCCTAGTCAATTGGCCATTTATTTGCTGTTGTTGTTCTAATTGTGCCTCGGTTTGTGTCACCTTTTGTTTTAGATCTGTTAACTCTTTTTGCAAAGTGGAAATTTCCTGATCTTTAGTTTTTAACAAAAGACTTACCTCTGATGCCTTGTCGATAGTAGCAGCTGAATAAGCTCCAGCATACTGTGACAGTTTGGTTAGATCATCGGAGGGATCTTGTTTCTCCTTCCACACTACATTGCCCATGACTGTTGACTCAGGAAAGATGGAAGGTTGATTAGGCCTTTGTCTCTTTCTCGATCGCTTTACCACGGCTTTATATTTTGGGCTGTAAAAGACATTCAAAGGAGGAATATCTTCTACTTGTAGAGTGATTTGTTCACTAGGACCTTTTGGAATAATTTCCACGTCTCTTGATTTAGGTGTGCCGCTGGTTATGCTTAAAGTCTGAGATGAGGTTTTATCCTGTACACTGCTGCTTTTGGGAGTATCAGTACTCTGTGAGTCTTTACTTCCACTGATAATGGTGCTGAAATGCTGCCATTCCTCTTGCAATTGAGGGTCTGTGACAACACCTCTATTAGTGTCGGTGGTGTTTTGTTTAGACTGAGATTCCTTAAGCAGTTGTTCTTGTTTTTCCCTCTCTTTCTGCTCCTGTTCTTTCTGTTGTTTCTCTGCCTGCTCTTTTTCTTTCTGTCGTTTCTCTGCCTGCTCTTTTTCTTTCTGCCGTTTCTCTGCCTGCTCTTGGCGCTGTCTATCTTCCTCTTCTTTTCTCAAGCGTTCTTGTTGCTCTTGCTTCATTTTTTCTTCTTGATCTTTCTTTTGTCGCTCCTCTTGCTCTTTATTATTGGTCTGTATTGTAGCAGGAGGTTTCTTTGTCTGTTGTTGGCCAGGCTCGCTTGATGATGCTGCTTGGGCTGTTATTAATAAATCCAGAGGCAGAGTTTGCAACCTCTGTTCTCTGAGTTTATTAAACTCAATTAACCTTTCATCGTTATATCGCATCTTAGCGAGTTGCATGACCTGAAATATCGATTCAGCTGATTTGAACATGTCATCAAACATGTCTTCCTTATGATCGAATAATGCTAATTTAGCATGTTCCAAAGCAGCGTATGCTGTTCGCTTTGGGTCGAATAGCCTATTTGGAAGTGTAGCAAAATTTAAGGCTTGAATCTTCATAGCTTCTTTTTCTGCATGTTTTAGATCATGCAAGGTGAAGACCCCACATCTGAAGGGGAAAGTAGGCCAGCCCCTTTTCTTCTCCTTTTTAAGAATCTGAGTGGTGCTTTCTGCTGTAATTTGGTAAGCAATTTCCCTTGCTAACAGTTTATCGGGGACATATAAAGGAAGGACATGAGGGTTGGCTTGACTTCCAAAAACTCTAATATAAGTGAAATATTCTTCTCCGAACCAACTACCCACCGCAGGCAAATCAAAAGAAGCTAGGTAGGATATCCTTGGGATAGGCTTATCAAAAATTGCATAATATACAGGAACCATGAAACCATTGCAAATCTGGTACATGTGGTTTTTATAAGATGTTTTCCACATCTTACGATGATAAATATGAGTGGGCGAGGGATCCTGCACGGTCCACCTCCAGCCAAGAATAGGGAATTCAGAATTAAAACACAAAGTATCCAAGATATATGCACTGTAGTAGAAAGGGGGAATTTTCCTTTCAGTGACTCTGGTTTTGTTCCTGAAGTCACTAACAGCTAATGCCAGCTTATCTGATAGAATAGTGGCCCAATCCATAATAGTGCTGTTTACCGCCGCTTCCATGAGAGGAACCATTTCAATGGTAAAAACGGCAGAATCATGTAAACCCCACAATCTACACATCATTATACCGGCATAACAATAAGGAGAACACAAAGATGCGACTGAGTACTTACCGGAGGATTCATGTCTGTGTTTATTTGCATTCTACCTCCATTCCTTGATAGGTTCAAATTCGACCTCGTATTCACTTGCAAATTGTTTTAGAAAAGCGCTATTATATACCTTCTCTGGCTTAGGCAAATGATACATTTGCCTCAGATCTTCAGGTTTAAATGACCCAAAAATTCTCCCATCCTTTGTGATGAAAGTTCTATCAGTGATGGGGATTTCTTCAATTGCCCATTTCACCACATCAGTATACGGGAGAATTTGCTCTCTTGCTGCAATTCTATGGAGGAACGAATCTGCCAAATCCTTAATAGAACCTTCCGACCTTTTAGGTGAATCTGCGGTAGCTTCTTCTTCTGCTTGTGTTGGTTTTTCAGCTTCTATTAAATCGCAAGTCCCTTGCCAAGTTGTCCTGGCTAGGCCTGTGCATGTAGTGTCGGATATTAAGCCTTTTTTACTATTTAGCGCTGATTGTCCTGCAGCTGGTGAGTTTGAAACACCGGCAACCTTTTTGGACTTTTTACCCATCATGTTTGAATCCTTTTGTAGAACTGTATCCTGCACAGGGAATAAGATTCGGCGTAACACAGAGATAATAGTAAAACTCAGAGATGATAGCATAATGTAAAAGATGAACGTTGATATATCCTGCATTTATCAAACGGCACGGAGACAATCTATAGGCGGATCTTAGGGCAGAGATTCATTATGTAACCGTATAGGGCCTGCCACCTTTATAAATGCCCATTATTCCCAAATTTGATTGAAAATCTCTTAAAGCAAGTAAAGGGCGTATGGGCGGCCGAGCGGGAGTAATTATGCCTTAATTACCAATGAATTGGGCTCTCCAATCACTTTATTGGCTTTTGCATTGAAAATCGTGCTTTATCGCATCGCATTGGAAAGGAGGGCATGAATGGTTTTAACAATGAGTTTGAATATTGCCGATCACCGATTGCGATATCGCATCGGCGAAAGGCATATGTGCATTAAGGACGATACAAGAGGATTGCCGATTGCCGATTGCGAAATCGCATCGGCAGAAGGCATATGCGCATATGTTTACAAAATTAAAGGAGCGGGGCCGATTGCGATATCGCCGATAGCTTTATCGCATCGGGGCTTTACCATGCGGTGTATTAGGGGTATACATAAGGGGATTGGCGATTGCGATATCGCCGATAGCTTTATCGCATCGGGGAAAGGTCGTATGTTATTCGGTACATTGCTTGTGTGTTTTTGCGATATGCGATCTTGCGATCGCTTTATCGCAAAACTTTATTTGCGCTTTATGTCCATTTTTAAATGAATAAAGCTTTGATATCAATTTTATTTCTAAGAGGGACCCATTCCATATTTTAATGTTTTTGAAAAAGATAACTATGAAATGGGGGGGTTGAATTGCAAGGCACAACAATTGGCGATTCACTGGGAGAACCAGTTATCTCTGGAAAAATCAAGAATACTTTATAACTTTTTGAAATAGAGTTTCAACCATCAGGAAAATTCTGATATAGCTAGGCATCTATGTATTCTGAACATTACAGAAATAATTTTGATAAGCTCCTTCCTTCAAAAACTTTTAGAATTGGTACATTTAAAGTTTCAAATAGGCTTTGCTTGGTTTATTAATATTAAGAATAGGAAATTTTTTCCAAATCAACTTTTATAGTCTACTCGCCTGTCATAGGTAGAGCCTCTGCTGCCAGCAAACGTTTATAGTCTCGACTGGGATACCTTTTAACCATGTAATTTTCCATTGTCCCATCCAATGAAGATTGTGATTATCAGAACGAATTTAAAAACATATTTTCGTATTTTGTTCATTTTCATTTTTTCTCTGAATTCTTTTATAAGATAAAAATCCATTGTCCTGGTTTGGTAGCCAGCTATTGACAATGCCACTCACTGGTAGTAGTCTAACTGAACAAGCTAGCTCGTAATGAGACTCCTTGTCTTGAGATTTCAAGCCATTACCCTGTTTTGGTAGGCAGTATTGGTAATGTCAGCTAATCTATTTCCCTTATGAACGTGGTAAGCAGGCTCATGATAAGACCTCTTATCTTTAATATCTTTATATTTTAGAATTACACTTTGAAAAATCATCATCTTTAATGGATGGGGTGAAGAATTATATCCTTGAGAATTGATGGATGACAGGTTGAGAGTTTAAGATGCTAATATTGAATTAACTTCTATTCATAACATTAATGACCATTTGAGGCCAATTTGAAAATAGAAATGAACCTTATTACTTTCAGGCTCTGAAGAAAAATTGATCAAAGTTAATCCGTGATTTCTGAATACAATAGTAGCTAATTTCCCAAAAAGCATTCCTTTTTAGTTGAAAGTTCTACTACTTGAAAGCAAATATTTATGATAATTCTATGAGACAACCCTTTCAAGAATAGTGAGAAGTCAATGGAATATGTCTTTAAACTTTATTTCCTAAAAACTTACAAACTAAGAAAAATTCTATAAGGACAAAATGGAGAAGGGGTTACCTTCTCAATTAAAGAATTTTTTCAGGATAAGGCCATTTACAGGGAGAGACTCCCTCACACCTGTCAAATTTTGCAACAAAAAGGTTGAATGGCCTATTTTTTCACAAATCTGAAATGGCCCAAGCCATAGCTTTTGGAACTTGGTGTGTTTACCTTTGTCCTCATGGGCTTTATCCCATTTCAGAACTAAATCACCAACTTGGAATTGTTTTGATCCTGATGAGGCTGAGTCGAAAGCTGCTTTGATGATTTGTTGATGTTTGGCATGGGTATCGCTTGCTTTTTCCCTCTCTTCTTCAAGTTTTAAGATTTGATCATGTCTGAGCTGAATAGAAGAAGAAGGAGTTTGTTCGATGAATTGTACTAGGGCTAAATAGGGTAAAACAAGATTTGTAGGCAATATTGCTTCCTTCCCATATACAAGATTGAATGGAGAGGTTCCTATGGAAGCCTTTTGAGTTATCCTATCAGCCCATAATGCAAAGATCAATGTTTTATGCCAATTCCTATGATTTTGCTCGATTGTTCGTTTAATAATTTTGATCAGATTTTTGTTAGTGGACTCTGCCAAACCATTACCTTGAGGGTAGTAATTAGCTGAATACTTTACCTTAAATCCTCTTTTAACAGCAAAATCAATCATAGAGTTACCTGAGAAATAAGAAGCATTATCAAATACAAGAGCAGTTGGAACACCAAACCTGGTAATAATGAATTGGTCAATGAATTCAATAATTGCCTCAGAATTTGCTGTCTTCAAAGGAACTGCTTCCACCCACTTGGTGAAGTAATCAGTAGCAGTGAGAATGTACTTATGCTGTTTTGAAGAAGGTGGATTAATTTCCCCGATGATATCCAGTCCCCATTGATCAAATGGTTGTTCAATGTTAACTGGTTGTAGAGGGAAAGCTGATTTTCGTTGTCTTCCACTAGCAGTTTGGCAATTGAGGCATTTTCTCACATACTCATGGGTGTCTCTAAAAAGGGTTGGCCAATAGTATCCGGCATGGATAATCTTGTGAGCCGTTGTGTCAGCTCCAAAATGTCCTCCTGCTGGTCCATCATGTAATTCCTGCAACACCTTTTGAGCTTCAGTTTTCTCAAGGCATCTTAGCAAAATAGAGTCATAATTCTTTTTGAAAAGCACATCATCAATAAGTGAAAAACTCTTTGCTTTTAATCTGATGGCCCTTTTGCTTTTGTAAGATAAATGAGGAGGAGCATGACCATTTTTTAAATAAAATATCAAATCTGCATATTGAGATTCTGAATCAGTGACACTTATCTGATTGATTTCTTCTGTTGGACCCGTGTCGCTTGATTCAGGTATGTTGGAAGCTCCTGCTAATATCCTGCAAAAACCTTGGCCTCTAACAATCTTTGCTGGCCTAATGTCTAAATCATACTCTTGAAGTGCGGTGACCCAATTAGCCCTTTTTTCACCCAGTTCCCTTTGCATTAATAGTTGCCTAACAGCTGAAAAAGGAACTATTACTTTCGTATGGGTTTTTAGGAGGAAGGGTCTATAATGTTTAACTGCTTTGAACACAGCAAAGGCTTGTTTTTCTACATCAGAGTAGTTTAATTCGGCACCCTGAAGATTTGAGCTAAAAAATGAGATAGGTGCCTCCAAGTTGTGATCGTTCAGTTGGGTAAGTACTGCTGCATATGAAGTATTGGATGCGATAGTGTACAATGTGAAAGGATTGGAGAAGTTTGGAGTAATCAAGGAGGGGGCATTGATGATGGATTGCTTTATCTGATCAAAAGCTTCTTTTTCTATTAATCCCCACTTAAAAACTGCATTCTTCTTAATCATTGATTGGAGGGGTAAAATAATATGAGAAAAATCAGGTACAAATCTTTTAACAAAATTTATCTGACCGAGGAATGACTGCATCGATTTCTTGTTGTGAGGGAAAGGGATCTCCGAAATCTCTTTGATCTGATCAGGATCAATATAGATGCCATCCTGAGATACAATAAAACCTAGGAGTTTCCCTTGATCCAGAGCAAAGAATGACTTTTTGGGGTTCAGAGAGATTCCATACCTTTTACATCTTTGAAAGATCTGATTTAGGTCATGTAAATGATTGGATCTTTTTTTAGAAAACACAGTTATGTCATCTAAATAGATGACTACTGATCTATTAATCAATCCCCTAAAAGCAGTGTCCATAGCTCTTTGGAAAGTCGCTCCTGCATTTATAAGTCCGAAGGGCATCTTTTGATATGCATATGTTCCCCATTTTGTTCTAAATGTTGTTTTGAGTTGGTCATCAGGATGAACTAAGACTTGGTTGTATCCTGAAAAGCCGTCCAGAAAAGACATTAATTCAGAACCTGCCACTGATTGGAGTATTTGCTCCATAGTAGGCAATGGAAAATTGTCCTTTAAGCTTGCTCTGTTCAAATTTCGGAAATCGATACAAATTCGAATGTCGCCATTCTTTTTCCTGACAGGCACCATATTAGAAACCCAATTGGAATGTCGGACTGGGAAGATAATTTTGGCTTTAAGGAGTTTGTTAAGCTCCGACTTAATCTGACTTTCCAAATTGGGATGTATTTTTCTTAGCTTCTGTTGTATAGGTTTTTGATCTGGAAGCATTGGGATTGTATGCTGGATAATAGACGTGTCATAAGTCTTTAAGTCATCATATTTCCAAGCAAAAACGTGTTTATTCTTCCTCAACAGTTTAACAAATGCTTCTTTCTCTTGTATAGAAAGTCCTAGTCCTAGATTTACATTCTGAGGAACTTGATCAGTACCCAAATTTATTGATTCAAACTTTAGGGTAGAACTTTGGATCTTTGTATTGGGTACAGGCTTAAACCTGTCTTTTATATCATAAAGATCCTCAAGTTTTACCACAGGCTTAGGAATTGCATTCTCTTGGGATGCCTGTTTAATTTGGGAGTCGTGTTCATCTTCTTCAATGATCTGGTTGTCATAAGACTTTTCAGAAGTCAAGAATTGCAAAATATCATTATCATGATTAAAAATTCTCCAATTAGTGATATTGTCGGGAATTGAAGGTCTGAAAATTAACTCTACAGAAAATCTATCGGGGCTGTAGTCTTCTGAGGGTAGGAGCTTTGAGGCTACATTAGCCAGTAGGTCAGCAGCTGAATTGTGGGATCTGGGGATAGAAGAAATGTTAAATGCTAGGAAATGTGAAGTAAGGTCTTGCACAAGTGATTGGTAATGTTTTAGATGATTTGAAAGGCAATGAATTGCATTTCTAATCTGTTTAACAATGATTTCTGAATCACCAAAAACCTTTAAGTATTGCACTTTAAGGTCGATTGCTTTATATAAACCCTGGACTAGGGCTTCATATTCGGCTGTGTTATTAGTGCATTCGAATTCTAACCTGCAAGAAAGCATTGTTCTTTCCCCATTTGGATTAACCAAAATGCAACCTGCTCCTGAGCCTTCATTAGACTTAGAGCCATCAAAGTATAAAGACCAAAATAAAGGGGTATTAACAGTGGTATTTACAACCTTTTCATAATCATTGAAACATCTAGACTTGTGTGTTTGTGAAAAATTTTCAATCTGAGATGTGAAATGATTAACTGAGAAAGGGGAGGGTTGTGCAACAAAGTTGCCAAAGAATGACTCGGATGAATAATTGCCCAAAATATTATTGTTGAAAGCTACAGGGTGATTTTCCTGTTCGAAATCGGTAACTGTATGGGTCATATGTTTTTCTCGGTCTATCTTTATCTGATTTGGCTTGCCTTTATAAGGGAGCCACATGTGTGACCAATCAGTAGAGATGTACCCATGTAATTTTTCAGACCAGTCTCTGCTCAAAATCAAACCGTAAAACTCAGGTATGTCGGCTATAAGGATATCAATTCTTTGTACTACTCTGGGATCAGCAGACAACCTGATGGTTACAAAATTAATTTCTCCAACAACTTGCACCTTAGTCCTGTCTAATTGAACAATATGGATAGTAGACTTCTGGGGTTGAATGTTCAATTTGGAACAAACTGAAGCAGGCATTATGTTAGAAGATGCCCCCGAGTCAATTAAACAGTTGTGCAAGTTTCTATTATAGATTTCATAAGTTAGGAGAACTGGTGGAGTGTGAGAGCTTGACCTGTCACCAATTAGGACGGAATCTGTGGCTTCAACCATACCTGGAGGAGACTGACCTAAGTCGTTTGCAGCCTTTGAACTAGGGAGAGGAGTAGAAGGGACAGCATTCAACTCTTTCATGAGTAACTTTTGCTGATGTTTTAGCTTGCTAAGCTCAAACATGGTTATGTTGGCTTTGGTCTTTTTCATATCATCAACGATATTGTACTCCATGGGATCGGACACCACTAACGTCTTAGAAGTTGACGGGGGAGTTGAGGGCTAGTTTGGAGCGACCGGTGCAGGTGGTTTCTTTGGAGGAATTTTTTCTTTTGTTTTAGTAGCTCCTGCACTCCTTTTCTTTGAATTTACCTGAACAGGCTCAGGAGCACCTTTACTCCTAGTGGCGACTGGAAAGGCTTCTTCTTCGTTATCTTTATCAGGATCGGGGAGTATGAAATCCCACATTCCATGACACTCAGCCACTTCTTCTTCTTCGTCGGATGGTGGGGTTTCCTCTTCTTCTTCTTCTTCCTGGTCGGAGTCGGCATTTGATATGACATTAGCTAGTTTGGCTTCTGTTTTCTTGTAAGTCCTAAAAGGTCTTTTGCTTGATGTTTCGGCCACTTGTTTTTTAATGTCAATCATTTCATTGGACAGTGTTTTCAAGACTTTTTGTAGTCCCTCCGTATCATATGGGTCTTTAGAACTTTTCTTTTTGGAGTCTTCTTTAAAAGAGACTTTTTTGGCTTTTCTATATTCCAAGGCAGCTTTCTTTTCTAAAGAATTAATGCGCTTCTCAACATCAAGTGATTCTTTCATGTTCTTAGCTAAGGTAGGTTTCGCAGCCCGATCTACGAAAATAGCTATATTAGCAGGTAGGGCAGTGATATACCATTCGCTTCGTATTTGTTCACTTGGTTTGGAAGCTGTAGGGATTTTATTAAGGAGTTTATTGAAACGAGCATTAAATTCCTTGATGGGTTCCCTATGTTCTATCCTTAAGTTAGAGAGATCATTTATTAAGGTTGCTAAAGACCTATCATCTCCATACTTAGTCAGGAACTGCTCTTGGCACGTATTCCAGTTAGTAATGGATCCAGAGGGTAGAGAAAAATACCAGGATCCAGCCGATATTTGTAAAGTTTAAGGGAAAAGTCTGACAACAACATCTTCATGGGCTACCCCTTTTAGGTTGACCGATAGCATAAAATTATTAATATGTTCTTCGGCCTGAGTTCCATCATCTGGGTTGAACTTAGGGAGCCACTTTTCAGGTGCATCTGGTAAAGGATGCAATGGCGTAGGCATATTGACCGCGCCTGGCCTTGTCCATGGATCTACCATTGTAATAGTACCAGGGGTTGATACTACTATTGGGGTTCCAGATATATGGGAAGAAGATGATACTGAAGGGTGAGCCGATTGAGATGTTGAAGCTCGTGTTCCCTGGTGGACAACAATATGCAGTGGAGGAGTGGGTGGTCGACTTTGCAGATGAGGAAATGAGATGGAGGATGTAGATGAGAGTTCTCCACTATGAGATTCCTCAGTGTGCTTCTTGGCCCTTTTCCTTTCGGGCAAGGGGAACTGAATGGGTTCGATACCAAGTTTTCCACTTTGCAGTCTAGTAAGTGGATGGGATAGATTGAACTGCGAAGTCGCACTACTTTGAGATACCTCAGATCTTTGTGGCGAGATCGAGAAAGTTTGAATTTGATGGATAAGAGACTGGACTTCAGGGGATTCAAGACTCAATTGTTCTGAGGGTTGATGGGTGTGAGCAGTGGTGGTTAATTCCTGTTCTTCTTGATTACGTGTTGGAGAACCAGCATGCGATCGAGAATGAATAGGAGACTTGGAGGGAGAATTACTCTTGGAATGGCTTGTGGTTTTTGGTTTGCTTGCCATTCATAGTTGAGGCCCTCCTTCTAGCGCCAAAAATGTTGAAGCCTCGAAAATCGTTGCACCAACATTGGGGGAAACCACCCGGTCCGGACCTTAGTACAACTCATTTTCCGTTTGGGATAGTGGCTCCGACTGGGGATAATGGGACCAGTTTCCCAAGGAATAGATAAATGGGATGAATGATTACTTCGTAGATAACAATAGCGATAGGTGGATGACTAAAACTATTGACATAAATATAAATCAATTAAACTATCCCGGGAATCTATTTGAACTTCTAAAGCATAGCTTTTGAAGTTCTATGTCTAAAAACACAACTATATAGATGACTGTATTCTCAAGACATAGATGTTAAATCATTCCAGATTACTGTATCTAAATAGTTAGATGCAGTGACTAAAGCGATGCTACACTTTATACATTCATACCATTAACGCATACATGATTAGAAAATAAGGCATATCATCAAAACATCCAATAGTGGTATGAATAAGATTTCCTGTTGTTGCGCATGCATACAATTAACGATAGCAGGAATAATTACACAGCAAAATCATATACACAGAATGAATTCCAACAAAGGATAGAAATACCATTTGAATAGTAGGTCACTCCGGATATAGACTGCTATGTATAGCTTCTGCTCCAACGCATAGACTTTTCTCAAATCAATGACAGTAATGCACAATTGAACCAAGAAATTTCTTCATTAAAGTAAAAGCAAGTGGTCAAGTTTCATAAAAAAAAATAAAGGCTGAAGCACAATAGTGCAAACTTCAGTCTGTTAAGTCTTATTACAAAATTTTACGACCCTTTCTAAAGACATGAAAGGGTCTATAAATACTAAACTAGTCTTAATATCTACAAAAAAATGCTAATTATTCTGATATCAATAACTTCTCGTTGCTATTTTCTCTGGCAGTCTAAGGAGCTGGATGATGACTCATTCTGTCGGCTGTTTATCTTTAGACCTTAGTTGATTGATGGCAAGCATCGGCTGAATCTCTGGAGGTTTGTTTATTCGTGAACTGAGCTGGGCGGCAAAGGTGGCATCTTGGATCTCGGGGATCATGCATTGAACGGCATCGGTTAAGCATTTGAGGGCGGCTCTTTGTTCATAAGGCTTAATAAGGAAATGCCAATACGTTTCTATGCTTAAACTGTTAACCCCGACGATTAACCTTCCTCTGTTCTCTAACTCTGGGTAACATGATTGTTCCAATATATGAGCTGTAATTACCTTTCCGGGTGTACACTGGGTAACAATGTTTGCCAAGTAGAGTGTATCATTAACCAGATCAATCAGATTGTTAGAAGTCAATGTGCACCTTGAAGCTGCCCTTTCTACTTTCATTACCTGTGTATGCCATTCTGTGAATAATATGTTTTTATGAACTTCAAGTATTTTTGGCAAATTGGAGTCTTTTCCTCATTTTGAATCTTGCCATTCAAGGTGTGCTGTGATAATTTCATCGGCTTGATTCAATTCATCTCTTGCCTTTTCTACTTGCTCGTTCATAGTTGTGGTTAACTCGCAAAGTGGTTCCGCTTGAGAGAGGTATTGAGCCAATAGTTTAACTTGCGCTATAAGTACATTGTTGATTATCATTGCTTCTTTTCTAAATTCCATTACCTGCAAGTTTCCTTTGAAATTATCCAGTTGTGTTATGATCTGGGCGATATGCTCATCCTTAGTTTTCAATAATTGCTCATTTGCTGCTTTTAATTGTTCCAAAGCCTCCTTCAACTTATTCTGTCTATGGATTGCCGCCTGATTGATGTTCTGTTTCTCCTCCTCCCATTGCTTAGTCAATTGGCCATTTATTTGTTGTTGTTGTTCTAATTATGCCTCGGTTTGTGTCACCTTTTGTTTTATTGCTGCCAACTCTTCTTGCAAAGTGGAAATTTCCTGATCTTTAGTTTTTAACAAAAGACTTACCTCTGATGCCTTGTCGATAGTAGCAGCTGAATAAGCTCCAGCATACTGTGACAGTTTGGTTAGATCATCGGAGGGATCTTGTTTCTCCTTCCACACTACATTGCCCATGACTGTTGACTCGGGAAAGATGGAAGGTTGATCAGGCCTTTGTCTCTTTCTCGATCGTTTTACCACGGCTTTATATTTTGGGCTGTAGAAGACATTCAAAGGAGGAATATCTTCTACTTGTAGAGTGATTTGTTCACTAGGACCTTTTGGAATAATTTCCACGTCTCTTGATTTAAGTGTGCCGCTGGTTATGCTTAAAGTCTGAGATGAGGTTTTACCCTGTACATTGCTGCTTTTGGGAGTATCAGTACTCTGCGAGTCTTTACTTCCACCGATAATGGTGCTGAAATGCTGCCATTCTTTTTGCAATTGAGGGTCTGTGACAACACCTTTATTAGTATCGGTGGTGTTTTGTTTAGACTGGGATTCCCTAAGCAGTTGTTCTTGTTTTTCCCTTTCTTTCTGCTCCTGTTCTTTTTGCTGTTTCTCTGCCTGTTCTTTTTCTTTCTGCCACTTTTCTGCCTGCTCTTTTTCTTTCTGCCGCTTTTCTGCCTGCTCTTGGCGCTGTCTATCTTCCTCTTATTTTCTCAAGCGTTCTTATTGTTCTTGCTTCATTTTTTCCTCTCGATCTTTCTTTTGTTGCTCCTCTTGCTCTTTATTATTGGTCTGTATTGTAGCAGGAGGTTTCTTCGTCTGTTGTTGGCCAGGCTCGCTTGATGATGCTGCTTGGGCTGTTATTAATAAATCCAGAGGCAGAGTTTGCAACCTTTGTTCTCTGAGTTTATTAAACTCAATTAACCTTTCATCGTTATATTTCATCTTAGCGAGTTGCATGACCTGAAATATCGATTCAGCTGATTTGAACATGTCATCAAACATGTCTTCCTTATGATCGAATAATGCTAATTTAGCATGTTCCAAAGCAGCGTACGCTGTTCGCTTTGGGTCGAATAGCCTATTTGGAAGTGTAGCAAAATTCAAGGCTTGAATCTTCATAGCTTCTTTTTCTTCATGTTTTAGATCATGCAAGGTGAAGACCCCACATCTGAAGGGGAAAGTAGGCCAGCCCCTTTTCTTCTCCTTTTTAAGAATCTGAGTGGTGCTTTCTGCTGTAATTTGGTAAGCAATTTCCCTTGCTAACAGTTTATCGGGGACATATAAAGGAAGGACATGAGGGTTGGCTTGACTGCCAAAAACTCTAATATAAGTGAAATATTCTTCTCCGAACCAACTACCTACCGCAGGCAAATCAAAAGAAGGTAGGTAGGATATCCTTGGGATAGGCTTATCAAAAATTGCATAATATACAGGAACCATGAAACCATTGCAAATCTGGTACATGTGGTTTTTATAAGATGTTTTCCACATCTTACGATGATAAATATGAATGGGCGAGGGATCCTGCACGGTCCACCTCCAGCCAAGAATAGGGAATTCAGAATTAAAACACAAAGTATCCAAGATATATGCACTGTAGTAGAAAGGGGGAATTTTCCTTTCAGTGATTCTGGTTTTGTTCCTGAAGTCAATAATAGCTAATGCCAGCTTATCTGATAGAATAGTGGCCCAATCCATAATAGTGCTGTTTACTGCCGCTTCCATGAGAGGAACCATTTCAATGGTAAAAACGACAGAATCATGTAAACCCCACAATCTACACATCATTATACCGGCATAACAATAAGGAGAACACAAAGAGGCGACTGAGTACTTACCGGAGGATTCATGTCTGTGTTTATTTGGATTCTGCCTCCATTCCTTGATAGGTTCAGATTCGACCTCGTATTCACTTGCAAATTGTTTTAGAAAAGCGCTATTATATACCTTCTCTGGCTTAGGCAAATGATACATTTGCCTCAGATCTTCAGGTTTAAATGACCCAAAAATTCTCCCATCCTTTGTGATGAAAGTTCTATCGGTGAAGGGGATTTCTTCAATTGCCCATTTCACCACATCAGTATACGGGAGAATTTGCTCTCTTGCTGCAATTCTATGGAGGAACGAATCTACCAAATCCTTAATAGAACCTTCCAACCTTTTAGGTGAATCCGCGGTAGCTTCTTCTTCTGCTTGTGTTGGTTTTTCAGCTTCTATTAAATCGTAAGTCCCTTGCCAAGTTGTCCTGGCTAGGCCTGCGCATGTAGTGTCAGATATTAAGCCTTTTTTACTATTTAGCGCTGATTGTCCTGCAGCTGGTGGGTTTGAAACACCGGCAACCTTTTTGGACTTTTTACCCATCATGTTTGAATCCTTTTGTAGAACTGTATCCTGCATAGGGAATAAGATTCGGCGTAATACAGAGATAATAATAAAACTCAGAGATGATAGCAGAATGTAAAAGATGAACGTTGATATATCCTGCTTTTATCAAACGGCGCGGAGACAATCTATAGGCGGATC
The DNA here is from genome assembly GCA_000404065.3 of Pinus taeda. Classification (NCBI taxonomy): domain Eukaryota; kingdom Viridiplantae; phylum Streptophyta; class Pinopsida; order Pinales; family Pinaceae; genus Pinus; species Pinus taeda. Next base: position 211,041 of record APFE031243442.1, read on the forward strand.
TCAGGGCAGAGATTCATTATGTAACCGTATAGGGCCTGCCACCTTTATAAATGCCCATTATTCCCAAATTTGATTGAAAATCTCTTAAAGCAAGTAAAGGGCGTATGGGCGGCCGAGCGGGAGTAATTATGCCTTAATTACCAATGAATTGGGCTCTCCAATCACTTTATTGGCTTTTGCATTGAAAACCGTGCTTTATCGCATCGCATTGGAAAGGAGGGCATGAATGGTTTTAACAATGAGTTTGAATATCGCCGATCGCCGATTGCGATATCGCATCGGCGAAAGGCATATGTGCATTAAGGACGATACAAGAGGATTGCCGATTGCCGATTGCGAAATCGCATCGGCAGAAGGCATATGCGCATATGTTTACAAAGGAGCGGGGCCGATTGCGATATCGCCGATAGCTTTATCGCATCGGGGCTTTACCATGTGGTGTATTAGGGGTACACATAAGGGGATTGCCGATTGCGATATCGCCGATAGCTTTATCGCATTGGGGAAAGGCCGTATGTCATTTGGTACATTGCTTGTGTGTTTTTGCAATATGCGATCTTGCGATCGCTTTATCGCAAAAACTTTATTTGCGCTTTATGTCCGCTTTTAAATGAATAAAGCTTTGATATCAATTTTATTTCTAAGAGGGACCCATTCCATATTTTAATGTTTTTGAAAAAGATAATTATGAAATGGGGGGTTGTTTTGCAAGGCACAACAGCTGGTAGTCCCGGTTTTGGGATCCAGGGGAAAATCTTTGTGCATATTTGTTTTTATGTGTTATGCTCTCGCATTGTTTATTTTTCTGTGATTTAGAATTCGTATGGAGGACTCAATGAAGCTCTTCTTAGCTTCCTTGAATGATTCATGAGTGCGCTCCAAATCAAACTCAACCTCTTTTGTTAGGGCTTTGCGAACCCATGTACCATCTTCTGGATGTTTCCCCTTGTCATCTCCTATCGCGATTCTACTTTAGAGCAATATATTTATGTTCAGATCTTCTTCGCGTGGCTCAGACCTCATCATCTCTAGGTTCTGAGTCGGGGGAGGTGGTAGCACCCCTTTGTCATGTATCCTAGTTATCAACGTAGGACAATCTTCTGTTTCATGATCGAAAAACGTGCAATACTTGCACGATTGAAGCATTGGATTAGTGAAATCGCGGGCATAGTGTTGTCCCCTCGTAATTATAACAAATCAATTGTCCTCGACCTCTCCCAGGTCCACCTCCGCCTCGGCCTCGTTCGCACCCCTGAAATCCTGTTCGCACCATCCCTGCATTATAGTCAAGGGGTCGTGTTTTGGCCTGGACCTGATAGGTGGGAGTTCTGTCCATCATTAATTCATAGCTCCTGCAAGTATGCTCATCATGTCCTACCAACCTACAAAAGTTGCAGAACAACTATTGCAGTGCTTGCACATACTTCTGTAGCAAGTGATAGTTATCCTTGGCATGTTTTCTGACCACTTGACAGATAGCGCACCATAAAGCAGGCGTCACGCTAGGTCCTACTTGAGCTTTCGGCCTTAAAGGCATCAGTCCTCCTCCTACAAGGTAGTTTGCAAAGACTGGACAATGGTCTTTTTCATGACCCTAACTCTTTCCTTTCAAGCACCATACCTCCTCGTGTACCTCTGGTCGAACCATCCTGTCTTGCTTTAGACTTTGCATCTCAAGGCATAGATTTTGCAGCTGCGCGTGGATATGATGAACTCCTAGATTAAGATCTTGCATCTGAGTCTCATGTAGTGTCATGGCAATCTCCAAGGCTTTTGCCTGAGTTGTTATCTTTTGCTGCGACAACGCGCTCCTTAACTGGGGTAGTAGCGAAGCCACAAACCACTAGCGATGCTGTCCATTTGTCAAATTCATAGTGGCTTCATGGATTTCACACTTCAATCTTTGATCCAATTCCCACGGTGTCTCACCTGATCACATCACAATCTCTTTGAAGCCCATAATCGACTATGCCTTGGATTTAGGCTTGCTAAATTCCCTGTTTAGTGCTACTTGGATGTCTGCTACTCCAGCATTCGGGTTATCGTTACAGTACTTAATATACCAAGTTAGCACACGATCCTGCAGAGCGCTAACGAGTGTCGCTTTCTTTATATAATCATTTGTAACACCTTGAGCTTCCCATATAGCCCTTATGATGAACTAGAATTGGTACGGGTCCTCATTTCCCAAGCCTTTGAACAAAAAAAACTTCACTGTGTTTGCCACACTGAATCGCGGTGGAGGTGCAAGTGGTACAAGTGAAGTTGGAGGTGATGGTGGAGAAGACGGAGGTGGTGTGGGTGGAGGTGGTATTCACGAGAATCCTTGTCTTATCAACTGAATAGCACTTTGTGGAGAGACCTTCGCTATCCCTTCTTCGTCCCTTCATGGAAGTGAAATCAAGGGGCTATACTTTGGACCCTTATTCCCTTCATTTTTGTAACTTTTCCCACTTCTTATAGTCCTGAACATCAAGGTAGATGCATAACCCATTTTTCGCACAACAACGTTTTAATCCAAGTATTCAGAGATTTAACATACTTACCTCGTGGTCCTTTGAAAAAGCGTCGCTCTGCCTCACTATAGCTGACTGAGGTGACGATCACGAATTCAATAACAAATCTTTCTATGATGCAATCGAGCTAATGATTGACAACACATGCGATCTTATCCTCTGATGGTTCCAACCTTCGCACTAGCTTTGGGTTCCACCAAATAGGACTATAAAGTTTCCACCTTCCTTGACTATTTGCTAGCTTCGCGATCCACTCATATAGCTCAGTAGGAAAGGAGGTGAAAAATATTTCGTGGATCTCCGTATATAGGTATTGGTCCAACCACTGTTCTTTTGACAGTCATGGGTTTTTGTTCTCCTGTGCCGCGAACTCGTGAATCCTTCTGTCCAACTAGCCTTCGATTTCTTTCTTAGTTGGATTCAAGTGATACAACATCACACATCTCTTATACATATTACGGTCCCAGCAATGGAACCATTTGTTGGCTTGAGGAGGCCTGACCCAGGTTCAACATTAGTTAGCCAGACAAATCTCTACACTACTGGCCCTCTCGGCATCAGCCCGTGGAGTGTGGACTAAAGTCTCACTCAAAGTAGTATGGGGGGATGTTGGAACCAAGTCTCTGCACCCTTGAGATCGTTGTGATGTCGGTTTATCCCAGCTATACCTGCCTGCGCAGGTTGCTTAGCCCTCTATTCCACCCGTTAGTACCTTCGCAAAAGGATATAATCGGCTTCTGTGCAGCCCTAACCTAGGGCTGATATACTTTTGTGCTACTAGGGCAACGAACTGTGATATTTCCCACCCCAGGCTAAGTGTCTTATTTATCTTATCAATAGATCTTAGTTAGCTTCACGTAAACATATGTTCTTACTAGCTTTTACTTAACCAACACATTCACATATATTCATGCATCATATATGAATTATAAGTGAAATTCATACCCAACATAACCAGATGCATAAACAGGAAATAAAAATGCAGAAATCGTAGAATTCTTCTCTTTATTAATAATTCCGAACAATTACAGACTCGACCCACCCTACGCACTCAGTTGCAGGGGTCCGCGCACTCAGCTGCGGACTTCTAGGCTTCTGCTCACTCAGCTACAGAGCCTCTACCTACGCTACAACCCAAACTTAGACTTCTACTTCAGATCTATCTCTCATACATCATATCTTCATGTTCCATTGATTCATTCCTAAACTAATTAGAGCTTAGATCTATTTATACAATCCCATGGTCTGTGGACCATGGTTAGCTATTTTACAACTAACATTACATTTCCAAAATAAGGGAGGACAACCCTATGACTCTTTAACATCTACATGCTCCGCGACCACAAAATGCAGTGTCTTTACACTTGGATTACAAAATTTGACCAAAATATGGGCTTTAAATCCCAAAACTACCCTTGGGGGATCCCGCACCCAACATTTCTCAACGAATTGCTCACATTGCTAATGTCCTGACTGCTTACCCACAACTCTTTTTTATCTCTCCTAGCACCACTTAGCCTTCTAGGCTTCTTCTCACTCAGCTACAGATCCTCTACCTACGCTACAACCCAAACTTAGACTTCTACTTCAGATCTATCTCTCATACATCATATATTCATGTTCCATTGATTCATTCCTAAACTAATTAGAGCTTAGCTCTATTTATACAATCCCATGGTCTGTGGACCATGGTTAGCTATTTTACAACTAACATTACATTTCCAAAATAAGGGAGGACAACCCTATCACTCTTTAACATCTACGTGCTTCGCGACCACAAAATGCAGTGTCTTTACACTTGGATTACAAAATTTGACCAAAATATGGGCTTTAAAGCCCAAAACTACCCTTGGGGGATCCCACACCCAACATTTCTCAACGAATTGCTGACATTGCTAATGTCCTGACTCCTTACCCACAACTCTTTTTTACCTCTCCCAGCACCACTTAGCCCCCTAGACATGACTTGCCCATTATCTTTGATACCCCTGGTTTGAGCGAATAGTAGGGGCTTGTATCTCGGCTCGACCCATTATTATCCATGTCGTGGCCAAGGCTTTGGCTTCAAACCAGTATAAATAAAACACAGAGCTGGGCCATGGCCCTCCCTTTCCTCCCCTTATTTCTCCCTGATAGTGCTAAGCCCACTTGGGATGGCCTCTTGCCTCTCCCTTCCCCCCAGTGGAACCCCCACCAGTGCATGTAATTCTTGCAGGACCCCAACTAGAGCATATAAATTATACACAAGTGAGATTGAACTACATACCAGAGAGTCATTTCTAATCCACAGACAAGGTTCCTCCACCTCCCTTCCGCTCTGAATTGCCTTCCTTCTACACTACAAATTTCTCCTGCCTGGCACATCGAATTCCATTCCCATCTCTGCCAACCTTCCTTATTCCTCCCTCTGCCACCTTGCCAACCCACTGCCCATGCATTCATGGCTAAGGACACTGCACCCCCTGCCTTGAGCATGTGGGGGGCAGTGGTAATTAATGCCCTGGTACTAACCATGTCACCTCAAGTCCTATCACCTCTGACACCCTCTCTCATCCCGATCGGGAGGAAAATATATATTTTTAAAAACATTATTATGTTTAATTTTTTTTTTTTTTTTTTTTTTTTTTTTTTTTTTTTATAAAAAAAATACCGCAAGTTATATTATATATATCTTAAATGTTTATTTAAAAAAAATAAAAAATGCGCAATTTTTTTAAAATAAAAATATATATGTTTAAAAAATTTAAGTATAAAAAATAAACCCTCTAAAAAAAAGTTGATGTTGCATCAAAAGGTTTCAAAATTGTCATGAAAATCACTAACATTTAAAAACAAATATTTATATTTGATACATAGGAAAATTTAAAGTGTCAAAAATATGCTCCAAAAAAAAAAAGTGTATTATGCATCGCCACTTTTCAAAATCGGGTCACATTTTTTCTACCTCTACGAAACGGGTAATCGTATCAGTTCCTGTTTCAAAGTTTACATTTTTCTGGTGGTGGTGAGGGGTTGGGAAGATGCAGAATCAGAGGAAGAACTAGAATAATCAAAATAAATTGAGTCAGTATAGGGATGCAATGGAGGACTAGGAGGATGGTTTCAAACATGACGAGAGGGAGTAGGAATTCCTAAAGGAAACTGGTGGCGAATGCCACGAAGTCTCCCCAACAAATGCATAAGGTACGCAATGGTGTCAAGACAAAGATGACTCAATAGACTAAAGGGTAATGATAGGAGAAAAAGAGAAGAAAACAACAAGAAAACACCTAGTGTAGTGGTACCAAGTGTAAACTAGCTATAATGATATGCTACTATAATTCAAGCAAACATGTCCTCTCAAAGAAAAAAAAACCTCTAGCCTAAAGATGGTCTAAATTCTCAAACAAGTCCTATATCTATTGTTTTAGATGGCCTTCCAAGAGACTTCTTACATAATGTAATATGATCCTCACAAGAAACGTTGTTTAGAGAAAGGTGGGGTAGAGGACCAACTGCTTTCCCATAGCTAGTCTTATAGGGTGTTTTCCTAAGATTGGCCACTAAGGTTACCTTCATCCCACAGTGATGGTACATTCTTGAGATTCTTGGTGACCAATCGTGCCACAAAATTCCCTACCACCGATTGGGTAGCGCTGAGGAGAACCACTCGCACCATGATTTATCCTAACCCCTTATGAATAGGGTTTTTGATGCACTCCAGCTTTGGACCATGGGATGGTGAAGTATTTTAAGCTCCATAATATGTAAAATTTATATGTATAAATGTAAGTGATTAATGGGTGTTATTGGAAGCCTATCCCATCGAACCTACTGTTGGGAACAGGTCCCGTGGGGTCAATTTTGGGGTTCAAAAACCAAGTTTTGGGGTAGAAGGCTCGAATTTTGTATAAAGAAATGTAAAGTCTCCACATTTTGTGATAACGGAGCGTGAAGGTATCGACATTCAAAAAGGGCTTCCACCCTTAGCCTAGATAGGTTGTGTCGGCTTGATGAGATCCGCCCTTGGTCTGTGGGCCATGGGATTTTATAAAAAGAAGGTATTAGAGGAGTTTCTAGTAAGTTCGGTTAAGTGAAGTTGAGTCATTTATGAGTCTGTGAAGGGGTTAAGAGTGAGAGTCTTAGCGTAGGAAGAAGGTTCTCTAGCTGAGTGCGCAAAGGCCTAGGGAGGAAGTCCGCAATTGAGTACATGGACCCCTGCAATTGTGTGCGCAGGGTAGTCAGAGTCTGTACTAAACATCTGGATCATCAATAGAGAAGAGTATTTTGAAATTGATGTGTATTTTACTTCTGTCAATTACATGCAATTATGTTATGTTAAGCACTGGGTTTATGTTTTATTGCTAAATTGATGCACGAATCTATATGTTTTCCTTTGTCATATGAACGCAATTTGAGATATATGTTTTACGCAAGATAATCTAAATTGCATTATAGAATTGGTGAAAACTTAATATAATTCGGAGAAATATACAAAAAAGTAATTACAGAGGCATGTAAGTGCTGAGATCGCTTGCTAGAGTTATGCGAAGGACGATTGCATACCTTCGTGGAGGTTCTGAAAACTAATAGAGAAGTACATCGATAAGCCCTAAAGGCTTATTGACTTGTGCGAAGGTAGGGTTAAGGTGTAAAACCAACATCACAAGCATCTCAGGGTGCGAAAACTTGGTTCTTGCATCCCCCCATACTGCTTTGGGTGAGACTTCAGTCCGTGCTGCGTGTATTGATGCCAAAAGGGCCAGTAGTGTAGGGATTTGCTTGGCTGACTAAACACCGAACCTAGGTCAGGGCTCATCAAGCTAGCAAATGGTTCCATTGCCAGGACCTGGATCTGCATAGCGAGATGTGAGATGTCGCATCACAAGAATCCAACTAAGAAGGAGATTGAAGACTAGTTGGATAAAAGGATCCATGAATTTGTGGTGCAAGAGAACATGAATCCGTGATTGACAAAGGAACAATGGTTGGACAAATATCTGTACACAAAAATTCGCAAAATATTCTTCCGTTCTTTCCTGGTTTAATTATACGAGTGGATCGTGAAGTTGGCAGATGTTCAAGGAAGGTGGAGGCTTGATGATCCAATTGTCTAGACTCCAGACTTAGTAAGGAAATTGGAAGCCTTTGAAGATAATATCATGTGCATTATTGATCATTGGCTCGACCGTATCATAGGAGGGTTTGTGACAAAGTTCATGGTTGATACTTTGATCAACTACAGTGAAGCAGAGCACTGCTTCTTCAAGGGGCTACAAGATAAGTATTTCAAATCACTAAATACTTGGATTAAGATGCTCTTGTGTGAAAATCGGGTCATGCCGTTACCTTGATGTTTGAAGCTACACAAAGTGGAAGGTCTTTTAGGGATGGAGGAAGAAAAGGTCTTGAGTATAGCCCACTGATTGAGCCTCCTTTGAGTGATGACGAAGGAGAAGCACAGGCTTCTCTGCTAAGAATTATTAAGTTAATAAGAGAAGGGTTCCCATGAATACCTACACCACCTCCATCCTCATCCCATCCAGCCACACCATCTCCATCCTCACCTCCACCACTTACCTCATCACCCACACTGTCACCACCTCCACCATTGTTCAACATGGTGAACTCCATAACGCTACCTATATTCAAGGGCGTAGGAAATGAAGTTCCGGACTAGTTTGGTTCGTCACGAAGGATGTATGGGAAGCTCAGGGTATCATGGACGATCAAATGAAGAAAGCAACATTGGTTATTTCTTTTCAGGACTGCGCAATAATGTGGTACATTAAGTACAATACTGATAACCCGATGTCTGCATTGGTAGATATCCAGACTACGCTGAATAGGGAATTTAGTAAACCTAAGTCTCAAGCGCAATCCATTATGGGATTCAAGGAGATCATGATAAAGCCTCGGGAGATGCCCTGGGATTTAGATCAAAGATTGAAGTGTACGATCCATGAAGCCAACATGAACCTAACTGATGGGCAGCACTGCAAATGGTTTGTAGCCTCGCTTCTAACCCACCTAAGGGTTGCGCTATCACAACAGAAGATTGGGACCTAAGAAAAATCTCTAGAAATCATGATGAAATTGCATGAGACACCAATGCAGGATGCTAATCTGGGGGTTCAGCAGATTCACGTGTAGTTGCAGAACCTTTGCCTTGAAATGCAAAGTCTAAAGAAAGACAAAACAACTCGGCCAGAGGCGCGCGAAGAAGTTTGGTGCCTGAAATCGAAAGGTCAGGGGCATGACAAGGATCATCGTCCAATCTTCATGAACTATGTTGCAACAGGGAGACCAATGCATGTAAGGCCGGAGGCTGCAGCAGAGCCAAGTACAGGGCCCTACGCTATGGTGTGCTATATGCCAGGTAGCTGGTAAACATGTGATCGACAATTTCCATTTGCTGTAGAAATTCGTACAAACACCACAAAATATCTTCTATAATTTCTGTCAATCAATAGGTCATGACGAGCGCAATTGTCGTAGCTATGAATTAATGATGGACATGACACCTACATACAGGGTGCAGGCATAAACACGTCGTCAGACCAAGGCGTTGGGGGAGCGTGAGATGAGTATCAGGGGAGCGGTCGAGGCCAAGGTGGAGGGGGGCCTGGTAGAGGCTAAAGGTAACTTATTTGTTACAATTGTGGAGGACTAGGACATTACGCAAGAGACTTCCCAAATCCAGTGCGAATTTCATGCCACTATTGTACTAAGTTTCACCATGCGACTAAGGATTGCCTTATATTATTGGCCAAGATTCATAAGAAGGGGGCATAGCCTCCGCAGCCGACTCAGAACCTACAGATGATGAGGTTTGAGCCTCGTTAGGAATACCCTAAGGTAAACATGATGCTACAGAGTGGAAAAATGACTGATGACAATAAGGGGAAGCAGCCTAGAGAGGGTGAGTGGGTCTGTAAAGCACTAGAAAAGGAGATCGGGTTTGATCTAGAATGTGCAAAAGAAACATTTAGGGAAACAAAGAAAAGTTTCGTTGAGGTCTCTACCTGAGGATGTCAGGAGAAACGAGTTAAAGAAATGGACCCATCCATGATTACCACGTTCTTGGAAACTTGCATGAAACTACCCCGCAATAGTAAGGTTGTGAAGGGACTGCAGGAACTCATTAATCAGTGCACTAGCAAGGACAACACTATAGGCGAACTGCGAATAGTCGAAAATCTTGGTAAGCATAAAGCAAAGACTAGACGTGAGATGAGACTCACTACGCAGACATGGGAATACAAAATGGAGCAAGTTATCTTAGATTTGGGGTTCGATGGGAATTTTTTTCCAAAACAAACATGGGAAAGAATGGGGAGACCTGCGCTCCAGTGGTCTTCGATCCTATTAACGATGGTGAATCAAGAGAAAATCATCCCAATGGGGAGGCTACAAGGGGTAACGGTTGACATCAGAGGCGCGAGTGCACTGGTGGATTTTGAAGTAATAGAGATTGTGGATGATAGAAATCCCTACCCCGCGCTCCTTGGGATTGAATGGGCCATTGACATGAATGGGTTAATCAACCTGAAGAAGTGAAAGATGATATTTGAAAAGAAAACTCTCCACATAGTGGTGCCACTGGATCCTACAGAAGGACTACGCTATATAGAACTGGTCCGTGATTATGAAAGTGATGATGGTTTGGACCAGATCTATACAAGATAATGGCGCGAGATGAGGATTGGGTGAATCCAACAACAAATGGACTTATTTCATAGGACCGTGAGAGCTCCTGCACATCATATACAGATGAAGAACTAGAGCACTAGTAGAAATGGTTGCATGAAGTATCTACGCTACGTTGTAATATGATGACCAATTCGTTGCGCTGCGTATCATCAGAAGTAAGAAATATGCCTCACTATCATGGGCTAACTGACGTTGATCACTTTTTTTATGCATTCAGAAGGGAAGTGCCCGAGAAGCATCGCTTCTAGGCATTAGAGTGGGCGTTGCGTGCTACACCTACAAGATGGTGGGGTACACACAAGGAGAGTTTTGAGGATTGGCGCAAATATAGAAGGATGATGAGGATACGCTTTGGCCACCCGAAGGTACAACTAAGAGAAAAGTATGATGGGAGGAATGATCCATGCGATCATCTCGCCAAATGGACTGAAGTATATGGAGTGAAGCCTCAACCGGAGTGGGTCCATTTGTTTTTTCATACCTTGGATGTTATACCAATGAATTGGTACTTAGAGACAAAAATCCATCATGGCACTGAAGAATGGGATGTTTTACGTTCAGTTTTGAGGATGGATTTGATTCCACCAATGAAGCATTGCAGGAGTTTAAGACAACCATCTTTAGGATACCACAGGATCCTCTAGACCTGATTCAACCTGATTGGACTACCCGGCTGAGCCACGCACTGGAGTGTTACAATGTAATAGCGAAAGAAGAAGGTGAAGACCCGAGAAAGATTAATATTCCAGAGACTAAAGGCCATCCCAGAGTTGAAGGACCATAGCTAGAGAACCCAGACATAACTAAGGCACTCAAGACCAAGTAGGTGAACATTGGAACGAAGGCAAAACAAAAGTTTGCAAATATTGGGGACTATTGGGATGAAGTGACAATAGATAAGGTCACCAAACTACTCCGCGAATTTCAGGACTTATTCCCCACGAAGTTTTCCAATCTAAAAGGGATAATAAGAGACCTCAGTGTCATGAAGATCACCCTAAATCTGGACACGAAACCTGTGAAACAAAGACCGTACCACCTCAACCCGAAGTATAAGGAAACAGTCCGCGTTGAGTTAGATAAGATTCTCGTGGAAGGTATTATTGAACTGGTGGAAGAATCTGATTGGGTAAGCCCAAGAGTGGTTTAGGAAAAGAAGTAGAGGGAAGAAATAAGGATATGCATAGACCTCAGGAAGTTGAATGATGCCTACATGCATGATCCCTTCCCCACCCTGTTCACTAATGAGGTCCTGGATAATGTTGGCAACCAAGAAGTGTATTTGTTCACTGATGGGTTCTCTGGGTACCATCAAATCAAGATGGCACTGGAGGATAGACGTAAGAAGACCTTCGTGACTGAATGGGGATGCTTCTGGTATATAGTGATGCCTTTTGGACTAAAGAAGGCGTCGGTGATCTTTTCACGCATAGTTATCGCAAAGTTCAAGGATTTTATTCATAAATCTATGGAGGTATACTTCGATGATTAGACAGTGTTTGGCCTGTTGAAGCACTGTGTGGCAAGTCTATGCTTTATGCTAGATACATGGCAGAGATAGCAGATCGCACTCAATCTAAAGAAATGTTTGTTTTGCGTCCCTTTTGGGATCTTGTTGGGCCATGTGGTAAGCAAACAAGGCTTGATGGTAGACCCAGCTAAGATCGCGGTCATAATAAACTTGGAGGTGCCAAGGAATGTGAAACAGTTGTGTGCAACACTGGGGCATACTAGATACTATAGGAAATTCATCAAGAGCTATGTGCAGATTACCGCGCTGATGGAAATTAAAAAAAAAAAAAAGATGTTACGTTCTGTTGGAATGAAGAATGCCTGAAGAGATTGGATGTGCTGGAGGAGAAGATGGTCACCACGTCGATCCTAGTCTTCCCCTATTGGAAGAAGGAATTTCATGTGCATGTGTTCACCTCAGGTATTGTGTAGGAGCAGTACGAACTATTGGGTTCCTAATTTTTCATTATTATTATCACTTCTTAACATCCATTTCTACTATTCTTTTATCACATTATTTGCCATAATTTATTATATAATTCCATTTCATGATTATTTATGCTCTTGTGGATAAGTAATATTTGTTCTCCTTTATTTTTAATAAATTGATGATTATTATGAGTAATATTGCTAATTATGGTTTATAGATTAAAAAATTTATAACATCACTCATGATTTTAGCCTCCAAGATCTCATGCAGATTGTAAATTTGATCTTCAACACATAATAAAATATTCCAACTCAAAATTTTGCTGGAATAAAACATGATAGTTTTTCATTGGACATATCAGGAAAACGAAGAAGAATCTTAAAAATGTGAGACATGGATTTTGTTCAGAACGGACCAAATCAGTTTCCCAGTGCACAGCTTTGACAAATTCTATTTGGATTGGGAGAAAAACAAGGTTCTTAGAAGGATATATTCACAACTTTTCTATTGTGGCCATTTTCCAAATTGGCCCAATTGCAATGACCAAATTCGACTTGTTCCAGTTGAATCATGATGGAAAGATCTCTCATATCTCATCTTTCTTATTGATATTTTGTAATCAATCTAAAATTGAATGGGGGAAATCATTTTGTAATCAATCTTGTTGTAAATTTCCCTTTGTTGTTTATATATTTAAAAGACACAAATCAGGGAGAACGCATGAATGGGAGCAAAACAAATATTGAAGGTTTTGCTTTGAAAATTTAACATCAGACTTTTGTATTTCCATGTTTATTAATGCAATATTGATCTTCTGATTATTATCTAGCCTTCAATTCTTTCTACCATAACCCTAATCAGGGAGTTGGGCCTGCTCTCCTAATCAAGTGCTGTTGAAGTAATGTGTGCTTAGTTTATTTTTAAATAATGTATTTCTTCTTTTCGTTGTAATGGTTTGATGTGAATGTTGTGAATCGGCTTATTGTTACAAATTAGTTATTGCTGTCATTTCCATTTGCTGCTACAGTTTATTTATTATTTCAGATTGCATGTTTTCATTAATTAATTAAACTCATGGTCAATTGTTGGATTATGAATTTTCCCCTGCATATATAGTGCATGATACCCTTGCAATAATAAATGACCCATGATTAACTAATGTGGTAAAGGGTTGAATCATAGAATGCACTCTCGAACACCAACATTTTGGTGTCTTTGATGTGGAGGCTATCAAGGTGCAGGAATATAACCAACATTGATCTTGGAATCGATCTCTCGTCCTCAGGAGAGAAAGGGTTTTCCAGTCAGCTCCAAGTCCTGAGCGTAGTTATTTTTTATTTTGTTTTGTTTCCTGTTGTTTTTATTCTTCCTTTTTCTTGCTCTTTCTGATTTGATAGGGGGCCACTCTCTCATCTTAGGGAGGGAAAGAATCTTTCACCCTACTCCAGGTCATGAGCTTAGAATTTTCCTGTAGTTTTATTTGTTTTGGTTTTGAGAGACCCACTCACTTGTCCTTGGGAGGGAAAGAGTTTTCTCACCCTGCTCTAGGTCCTGAGCTTTAGTTTTTTTTCGCTGGTTTCTTATTTCCTTTTTATTTTTTAATCATCCTCTCATCATGGGGAGGGAAGAATCTTTTTTTTCACCCTGATCTAGGTCCTGAGCCGTGTGACTTTCAAATGTTTTAGTTGCATGAGCAGAGATGCAAACAAAAGGGGCAGAAGAAGGCCCTCAAAACTCATGAGTGGAAGTCAAGGAAGAAAGCATGAACATAATCTAGAACCTAGTCGAAGAACTTCACGATATGACAACTATGGGAAATCAAGGGTATATTGAAGACTGGTTTCACTCTATTGTTTACTTGCAACGTCACTCCCTACTTCAACGATTCTTGGCACCATCCTTAACGGGGAAGTTGGTCTCTCATACCCTAGTATTTATTGACATGCATTTCTCAAATTCAAGTACGTACACACTTGAGGCCTTATTTCAAAAATGGTTCCATTGGAAGTGCTCTTATATGTAAGTATACTTTATTTTTCAAGGTAGAATAGGTTAGTGTAGAAAATAGAATAAATAAGTACAAAATAAATAAATTTCTTTATATGTAGAAAGACTCGTGTTTACTGCAACTTGCTGAGTATATCAATATCAGTGGTAAATATCTAAATTTAAATGTGTATGCAGATGTATGATATTGAAAATAATATTTCGAGAAACACTCATCATCATTTTAAAAAATTTCTTGATTATCATATCTTATGGTGCGTGGACTTGATAAAACCACTGAAATCACAGTCAGTATAGTCATGTTTTGAGGGACCAAATGGGAATATTTTCAAAATGTGTTTCTATCCTAAGTAGCCCTTTATATCTAATTTCTAACCCAATTTGAATCACTCAATTTTGATTTGAAATGAAAATGTTATGACCAAAACATTGACAGTATGTCTAGTAGGCAGCTCAGGAACAAAGTTGGGACAATTAGTTTTTGGAGGCCTAAATGACTAGATTTTTGAAACCTGTTTCAATGGTATATTACCCTATTAGTATAGTTTATAATGAAATTTTAATCACTTGATTTCGATATTATATGAGAAAGTTGTGACGAAAATACTGACTATCTAGCGTGTTAGCATTTGAGATTTCACCTAGGCTGAGATAGACAAACCTCAAAGCTACATCGACTATTTCCTTCGTACATTTAACCCATCAATCCTTCATGATTTCAATTTTTTTTTCTATTTGATATATTTTCATGAATTTAATTTAATTTCCAATTTTAATCAGTTCAATCTGTCATCAAACGAAAAATTTATGCTTAAAATATCAATTGTTGGTTTAAGTTGGGAAATCGAAAATGACTATGTTATGTAGGTCATTCTAAGTAAATTTGACATATCATATCATGGAATTTTTATACCCTGTTTCAATTGGAGATATCCCTATGAGTTAAATTTCATTTGGCTTTGGCATCACTCAAATCAGATTAAAAACAAAGAAGTTATGATTAAAATACTGTTGATTAGTATGGTTGGCCACCTCTCTCCCACAGGTAATAAAATTAACTCTACTTTGTTATTGGTTTTCCATGGATTTTTTTTATAAAGTAACTACTTGTTATTTTTTTTCATATTTATTGGATTTAGAGAGCCCAATCACCTCTCTTCTTCCATGATTACACGTTTTATAACAGGTAGACGCTCGTTTTTTGCAAGTCCCAAGAGAATAAAGGAGGTCAATTCTTTTTTTTCAACAAATGATTCTTGAAGGCAATGATAATGAAATAATATATTTGCATCCAAGCATCTATTAAGAAATATAATATCATATGATTTTGAGTCTTTCTAGGTGCCATGAAAAAAAATGATCATAAGAGTTTGTTACAAAATTATTCTCGTTATTTCTCACCAACAACATGAAGACTTTTTCATTACCTAATAGATTCATAACATGAGAAACAGAGAATTGCTTTCCATTTGAAGATCCAAGTCATTTATGCCAAAACATTTTTCCATTCATTTTCCATTGACAGATTGTTGTTTTTGGAAACAGATTGATATTCCCTTAGGAAACAACATTGCTGCAGTAAAAAACATAGCCTTTGCAACTTAAGTTATTTATTTATTTATTGTTTTTGAATAAAATTGTTGTTTCTTTTCTGATTCCTCTTATATTTTTATGTTGCAGGTGTTCAAAATCACAAATTTTGTTTCTTTATCAAAATAAAAGGAAGTTCTCAAGTTTCATGATGTTGCTCCATATTTATCCATTTCTTCCCACATCTTATCAGTATATGGCTTCCTCAGATCCATTGGGTGTTGTTACTCCACTGCTGCTATTACTCCAGAAAATTTTCTAAGTGTCGGATGTTGTTACTCCTTGGATGCTATTACTCCGCCGATGTTGTTACTCCTAAAAATTTTCTAAGTGTCAGATGTTGTTACTCCTAGGGTGTTGTTATGCCACCGATTTTGTTACTCCCGAAACTTTTCTAAGTGCCAGATGTTGTTACTCTTGGGGTGATGTTACTCCACCGTTGTTGTTACTCTCAAAAAATTTCGAAGTATCGGATGTTTTTGGGAAATCGAAAATGACTATGTTATGAAGGTCATTCTAAGTAAATTTGACATATCATATCATGGAATTTTTAAACCTCGTTTCAATTGGAGACATCCATATGAATTCACTTTCATTTGGCTTTGGCATCATCTAAATCGAACAAAAAAAGAAGAAGTTATGATTAAAATACTGTTGATTAGTATGGTTGGTCACTGCTCTCTCGCAGGTAATAAATTAACTCTACTTTGTTATTTTTTTTCCATGGATTTGTTTTACAAATTAACTACTTGTTATTTTCTTTTCATATTTATTGGATTTAGAGAGCCTAATCACCTCTCTTTTTCCACTATTACATGTTTTATTGTAGGTAGACACTCGTTTCTTGCAAGTCCCAAGAGAATAAAGGAGGTCAATTCTTTTTTTTCAACAAATGATTCTTGAAGGCAATGATAATGAAATAATATATTTTCATCCAATAATCTATTAAGAAATATAATATCATATAATTTTGAGTCTTTCTAGGTGCCATGAAAAAAAATTGATCATAAGAGTTTGTTGCAAAATTATTCTCGTTATTTCTCACCAACAACATGAAGACTTTTTCATTACCTAATGGATTCATAACATGAGAAATAAAGAATTGCTTTCCATTTGAAGATCCAAGTCATTTATGCCAAAACATTTTTCCATTCATTTGTCATTGACAGATTGTTGTTTTTGGAAACAGATTGATATTCCCTTAGGAAACAACATTGCTGCAGTCAAAACCATAGCCGCTGCAACTTAAGTTATTTATTTATTTATTGTTTTTCAATTAAATTGTTGTTTCTTTTCTAATTTCTCTTATGTTTTTATGTTTCAAGTGTTCAAAATCCCATTTTTTTTTTCTTTATCAATATAAAATGAAGTTCTCAAGTTTCATGATGTTACTCTATATTTATCCATTTCTTCCACATCTTATCAGTATATGGCTTCCTCAGATCCATTTGGCGTTGTTACTCCGCTGTTGCTGTTACTCCCGAAAATTTTCTAAGTGTCAGATGTTGTTACTCCTTGGATGTTATTACTCCGCCGATGTTGTTACTCCTAAATTTTTTCTAAGTTTCAGATGTTGTTACTCCTAGGGTGTTGTTACGTTGCCACTGTTGTTACTCCTGGGGTGTTGTTACTCCACCACTGCTGTTACTCCCAAAAAATTTCTAAGTATCAGATGTTGTTACTCCTTGGGTGTTGTTACTCTGTCGTTGTTGTTACTCCTGGGATGTTTTTACTCCGCTGATGCTATTAGTCCCAAAATTTTTCTAAGTATCAGATGTTGTTATTCCTTGGATGTTGTTACTCCTTGGGTGTTGTTACTCCTCCACTACTCCCGAAAATTTTCCAAGTATCGGATGTTATTACTCCTTGGATGTTGTTACTCCTTGGGTGTTGTTACTCCATCACAGCTTTTACTCTAAAATTTTTTCTAAGTATCAGATGTTGTTACTCCTTGGGTGTTGTTACTTCGTCGTTGTTGTTACTCCCGAAAATTTTCTAACTGTCGGATGTTGTTACTCCTTGGATGTTGTTACTCTGTCGATGCTACTACTCCATGTTGAATTTTTTTTCTAAGTACCCAGTGTTGTTACTCCTTTGGTGTTGTTACTCCTCCGATGTTGTTACTCCTCTGGCAATGCTACTCCATGGTGAAATTTTTTCTAAGTACCCGATGCTATTACTCCTTCGGTGTTGTTACTCCTCCGGTGCTGCTACTCTATGGTGAAATTTTTTCTAAGAACCCGGTGTTGTTACTCCACCCATGCTGATACTCCACCAAGGTAAGTCTCCAAGTACATCCCTGATCAACTCTGTGAATTCGATTCATGTTTCACTTATGGCATGACCAACCATGACCGAGGATGGTCATACCTCAGTTTGGTGGAGAGGGGGAGGTGTTGCATAATGCATTTAATAGAAAGTGTATCGTAATGATGTCATGTCGTCTTTTTTATCAAAATCTCACTTCAACTCGTACATCTCACGATTATTACTACCATAATCCTTAACAATCCGTAACCCCCACTTATCCATGCACATTGGAACTTGAATCATGCACGAGGACATTAACTTGGTGAATAGGAAATACTTTTAAGTGTCTAGGTACTCTTTGACATAATGATTGGGTATCCAATTTATCTTTGTTTATCTATAAACATAATCTTATATTTAAGGAATAATTATGCAAAGATGATTTCATCATGCCAACTTTCAACTTTCCTAATTTGTCGAGTCCCTGATCTTGTAAAATTTATGATAATGACCACAAAGTTGTACTTAAATCTTTCCGTCACTACCTAATGAACTATTCCTCAAACCCAATCTTAACAAAGAAAAATATATTTATCAATAGTCATTTGAAGGTTATTAGTTTTTGAGAAGCAAAATTACCCAAGTTGAAAATGGTTACTACAAAACTTTTTATGCCATCTCTAGCTCTTAAGGAGCTGGCCTGCCACCCCATCTATTAAATAATATTTTGTTGATTAAAAATAACCATAGTTGAATTTTAAACATAAATAATGAACTGGAGGATAGGAGGTCTCATCACGAGCCGACCTACCATGATCATAGGTCCTAATAGAGTGACATTACCACTACTGGTTACCAAGTCAGGGTAATGGCCTTCAGTATAAAATTGAAGGAAAAGAGGTCTCATCATGAGTTGACTTGTTCACTTTTGTTACCTCCTGTCAATGGCACTGTTATTAATTAGTTACCAAGCCCGAATAATGATCTTTAGTAGACATCTAAGTAAATTGAAATGATTTTGTAATTATGTACTTATTTATAATAGATGGGACGCTAACATATCAATGGGTTAAAAAGACATCCTTATCGAGGATATGGATGCCTGCTAGTAGAAGTGGCCATGCCTACGGTATAGAAGTTAATTCAATACTATGATCTACTTGGTTACCTTGTTTTCTCAAAACTAACTACCGATAAAGCCATTGTTGCATATATAAGGTTTGCTAGAACACATGGTTCATGGGGTAATATTTAATCAGTTCTTAGATAATGGTGGTTATGGTTTATATCTATTATTGAGTTATCAATATTTACTTTACATGTTAGGGATGCAACTTTTAGGATATTTGATATTTGACATTTTGTATCATCTAATCTATCATTCCTTTATTCTACAAGTTTCATATTTTTAACCAAAGATAGTTGCTTTACCCAATACGTCTCTATTTAATCCTAACTTAATAACACTACTATTATTTTGGGGTAGGATAAAGAGGCCTAGTCCTGATTTTGATTTCTGATGAATTATTGATTGAGGATACTCATGAGAGGTGTTATAGAAATTGTGATGACTGGGGAACTAATGAGTTTGGGGGAAGGAAATCTTGCTACACTTTCTGATTACTTTCTTTCAACTTGCATGGCTTCCACCTTCCACATCACTTTCAACATCAACACAACATACATTAGCTTCAACAAATATCAATCCATACATGCCATTCCACATTTTTATGGAGGTACAACTTGAGGTAAAAGAGAATAGGTTTTAATTTACTAAATTTTAGGAGAATGTCATGCAAAAAGCCACTGAGCATTATTCATTCATATTTTTCAACCACTATTTCCCCTTCTTGGTTAATACAAAGGCATTGGGTTGCATGAGGACATGCAACATGTTTAGTTTGGGGGAGATGTTGGGTTCCTAATTTCTCATTATTATTATCACTTCTTAACATCCATTTCTACTATGCTTTTATCATATTATTTACCATAATTTAGTATATAATTCCATTTCATAATTATTTATGCTCTTTTGGATAAGTAATTTTTGTTCTCCTTTATTTTTAATAACTTGATGATTATTATGAGTGATATTTCTAATAATGGTTTATATATAAATTTTGTTATAACATCACCCATGATTTTAGCCTCCAAGATCTCTTGCAGATTGCAAATTTGATCTTCAATGCATAATCCAATATTCCAACTTAGAATTTCGCTGGGATAAAACGTGATAGTTTTGCATTGGACATCTTGAGCAAATGAAGAAAAATCATAAAAATCCGAGACATGAGTTTTGTTCAGAATGCACCAAATCAATTTCCCAATGTACAGTTTTGAGAAATTTGGTTTGGATTGAGAGAAAAGAAAGGTTATTCGATGGATATATTCACATATTTTCTGTTGTGGCCGTTTTCCAAATTGCCCCAACTGCAATGACCAAATTCGACTTGTTCCAGCTGAATCATGATGGAAATATCTCTCATATCTCATCTTTATTATTCATATTTTGTAATAAATCTAAATTAAATGGGGGAAATCATTTTGTAATCAATCTTGGTGTAAATTTCCCTTTGTTGTTTGTATGTTTAAAAGACACAAATTAGGGAGAATGCATGAAGGGGAGTAGAACAGATATTGAAGCTTTTCTTTGAGAATTTAACATCTCACTTTTGTATTTCCATTTTTAATAATGCAATATCGATCTTCTGATTATTATCTAGCCTTTGATTCTTTCTACCACAGCCCTGATCAGGGAGTTGGGCCAGCTTTCCTAATTAAGTGTTGTTGAAGTAATGTGTGCTTAGTTTTTTTTTAATTAATGTATTCTTCTTTTTGTTGTAATGGTTTGATGTGAATGTTGTGAATCAGATTCTGTTACAGATTAGATATTGCTATCATTTCCATTTTCTTCTACTGTTTATTTATTATTTCATATTGCATGTTTCATTAATTAATTGAACTCCCGATCAATTGTTGGATTATGGATTTTCCCCTGCATATATAGTGCATGATACCCTTGCAATAATAAACAACCCCGGATTGACATATTAATGTGGTAAATGGTTGAATCATAGCATGAACACTGAACACCAACACTGACACAGGATGGTGAAGGGGACTTGGACCATCCTATAGTGTTTGCAAGCAGGAAGCTTTCCAAAGCGGAGAAAAATTATTCCATAGCAGAGAGCGAAGGCTTAGCTATGGTGTATGCGCTCCAGAAGTTTAGGCACTATTTGTTAGGAAGAAACTTTAAGATGTATACAAACCATTCCGTGTTGAAATACCTGGTCAACAAGCCTGTGTTGGGGGGGAAAGATATCTAGGTGGTTGTTGTTGTTCCAGGAGTATGATTTTGAAGTTAATGTGAAACTAGGACATTTGAACACTCGACTGGATCATCTGTCATGCATCAAAACGGGAGAGGAACCTACTAATTTGGAGGAAGGGATACCTGACGTGCATCTCTTTATAATACACATCATGAACAGTTACTTTGAAGATATTATACACTTCCTAATGATAGGCACGACTTTGGAAGGATATACAAGCCAACAAAAGAAGGAACTAGTGGTACGCGTGACAAACGTTTCTGCCATTGGAGGGTACTTGCACAAAATGGGGTAAGATGAAATATTGTGGTGATATGTGCCAAAGTTTTAACAAAACAACATCCTCGTTGAGGCTCATGATGGAGCCACGGGAGGTCATTACGTAGGAAAAGCAACATCGCAAAAGATCCTACGTGTTGGGTTATGGTGGCCAACCTTGCATAAGGATTCAAAAGCATATTGTAGGGCATGTGGCATATGCCAAAGGATGGGCAGGACCTCGCACAGGGATGAGCTATTGTTGAATCCATAGGTATCACTAAAACCCTTCAGGAAGTAGGTGATTGACTTTGTAGGACCAATTCAGTCGCGAGGAAAGAAGATGAGTGCATGGTACATCATCACCGTGACTGAATATTTAACCACATGGGCGAAGGCGTAGCCTGTGAAAGATTGTACGAGTGTTAAAACTGCAAAATTTATCTTTGAGTACATACTAACAAGGTTTGGTTGTCCAAAAATTCTAATGAGTGATTGTGGTACACACTTTCTCAATGAGACAATCAGCGTGATGATAGAGGAGTTTCAGGTGCACCATCAAAAGATCACACCCTATCATCCACACGTGAATGGGATGGTGGAAGTGTTTAATAAAATATTGGAGAGTTTTGTCACAAAGGTTTGCAATGCTCAAAGAAATGACTAGGATGTGCGCGTACCCGCGGTGCTATTAGCTTATAGAACGACTTACAAGAAGTTGACTGGAAAAACACCGTTCAGACTGGTTTATGTTGTGGAAGCTATGATGCCAATGGATTACATTGTCCCTAGTTTGCGCACAACGACATTCACAGGAATGGTAGATCACAGAGTGCTGGAGGAGAGGCTCTTGCAGCTAACAGAGCTTGAAGAAGATCAATTTCTAGCTAGATTCCATCAATAGGTTCAAAAGGAGCACAAAAAGGCTTGGCATGATCGACACATCAAACTATGCACCTTCAAGGTAAATGATCTAGTTTTGTTATATGACAGCAAGTTTGATAAATTTCCAGGGAAATTTAGGATGCATTGGCTGGGGCCCTATGTCATCAAGGAGATTACCGATGGTGGAGCAGTTTAGCTGGTCAAATTGAATGGAGAACCATTCCTAGGACGGGTGAATGGCAGCCGATTGAAGTGATACACCGAGGATCCAGCTAGATGACTACATGATGGAAGCATAGTATTAGCTCTCTAGACAGCTGAAAGGAGGCATGGGACTATAAACTACACTGCCCAGGTTAGGGAGTTGCGCGATTGGAGAACTGCATAGAATGAAGGAATGTCATAGTATCAGTAGATACGCATAGGGAGTTGCGTTATCCAAGGAGGAACTACGTAGGGAGTTGCATTGTCTAAGGAGGAACCACGCAGGGCAGCCAGAAAGTGACCATTACAGCCACTGTT
>APFE031243442.1:244978-265478 GCA_000404065.3 Pinus taeda
AAGCCTCTCACAGAACTGAAAACATGACATGTACCGAAAACCATTCATTTCCAAAGGACAAGCCTGCAATGCTGCCAAAGAAGTAGGTCCCTGTCTCCTATGGTGACCACCTTTCTTAGGAAGCCTCTGCTATACCTCCACCTCTGTAGATGATGAATGGTCATCACTAGGCTCATAACTCTCGGTGTCTGACATGGTTTTGGAACAAGCTGAGCAAGCTGAAAGATAAATAGAACTGCTGCCTCTGCCTGCAAAATGCTGAGAAGTATGTTGTTTTCTCAAGGGGAAAAAATCATAAGGGAAATGTTAGGGGAGGGAATTTTAAAAAAGAATGGGAAAAATATATAAAAACAGGGATTTTTTTAAGGGAAAATTCACAAAATGTAACACATATCATCTCATCATTTAGGAAATCATTTGCAACGAAACATTTTATTGGGATTTTATCATAAGGAACAAGGGAAAACATGTATGATAGTGACCAAAGGGATGCATGTACTCATTTATATTTTTGTCACAAAGAGAAAAAGGGATTTCATTCTTCAAAAGGGAAAGAGTAAAAGGGAAAACAGAGTTTCGGTTTAGGAATACACAGCAGCATTATTTTTGCATACCATAACCACAACAATATGTCCATTCTGAATATATACACAGCTGCATTCTTTAATGTTTCTTTTTATAAATCTCATAACAGCAGCCTGCCTCTTTTTTTTTTGTTTTATACCCAACCATATCTCTTTTTTTCATATTTGGGTCATTTTGGCAATTTATTTTTATTTATCCTTTCACATAATATTATATATATATATAATATATATAATATTATTATATATTCTTTGTTTTGTTTCCTTGCTGTTGGTTTGTTTAGTTTGCTTTGCTGTGGGAAGGATATTTAGGGTTTGGTGGGAATAAGAATGGCACTAGGGTTTTAGTAAAGAGATTTGGGGAGGGATAGGTTTTTAGGAATTTGGGATGGGAAATGCATTTGTTGCAAATGAAATAAGAGAAAAATATGTATTAACATCTGTGAATTTAATTTAAAGGAAACAAGGGGGGGATAAGTAGGACAAAAAACCTTGAAAAACAAACAAACCCTAGCACATTTGCTTACATTAACAACAGCTAAATTCACCATTTCTCTTGCAAATTTTTGAAGAAGAAAACCATTAGACACATCATCATTCAATCACCACTTGCCATCATGGATGAATTTAGAGCCTGCCTGGTTGATTTAGCACTTTGGGAGGGCGATTGGAGTGATTTGGCAAGTTTCTGGCGAATACAGTCTGAGTGGTTGCACCTCTCTGAGTGGTCGCACCAGTTTTAGAAATGCACGGAGGGAGCAGCTCTGAGTGGTCGCACCCACCCAACTGGTCGCACCTCTATTTCGAGTGGTCGCTCCCCCAGGAAATGACCAAAATCGCTGCAAAATCGCCTTTCTTTGCTCTCTCTTGTGTCTTGCAAGTTTACAAATGCATAATGAGGCCATGAAGAGGGCTTTTTAGTCTTTATAGGTCCACATTAAAAAAAATTAAAACATCAAACCCACTTTCAAATGTTGCATGTTTTGACATTTAATTTAACACTGTTTTTTAAGTTTCACTTTGCCTGAAATTGATCATTTGAGTGTTTTCACTTGGTTCTTTTTGCAGGTTGATTCTCTGATGGACTCTGGCGAGGAAACCAGGGTTGTTGCCGGCATTCTAAAGATTTATGAAAATTTTCCTTATTTTTGCAAATTTCACATGACCTTGGGTTTAAAAACAGAGTTTTTAAATCCGAGGTATAAATGAGCTGTAGCCGATGAAAAATATCAATAGCACATAATTACAAACCTCCTTCTGGCTTGCTGGGGACTATTGGACTTTTGACTCATGACCTTGCAGTTATTTTGACCGAAACCCTAAACCTAGACTTGGGATTTCAAGACAAAACTAAAACAAGTGTGACACAAGTTTTTTCAAATTTCCAGCAAAGCCAAGAAGGGAACAAGACCAGCTCCTCCATCAGTGTTATGGCATGCCTAATGGGATGCAAAATTGATGCTGATGAGACACCTACATCTGCATATGCAAAGAGCTGTTGATCACCGATGGAGGGCTCAAGACCAACACTAACATAGCGTAAATCAACACCTTTAAAACTCCGTTTTTTCGACTATTCCTTCGTACATTTAACCCATCAATCCTTCATGATTTCAATTTTTTTTTCTATTTGATATATTTTCATGAATTTAATTTAATTTCCAATTTTAATCAGTTCAATCTGTCATCAAACGAAAAATTTATGCTTAAAATATCAATTGTTGGTTTAAGTTGGGAAATCGAAAATGACTATGTTATGTAGGTCATTCTAAGTAAATTTGACATATCATATCATGGAATTTTTATACCCTGTTTCAATTGGAGATATCCCTATGAGTTAAATTTCATTTGGCTTTGGCATCACTCAAATCAGATTAAAAACAAAGAAGTTATGATTAAAATACTGTTGATTAGTATGGTTGGCCACCTCTCTCCCACAGGTAATAAAATTAACTCTACTTTGTTATTGGTTTTCCATGGATTTTTTTTATAAAGTAACTACTTGTTATTTTTTTTCATATTTATTGGATTTAGAGAGCCCAATCACCTCTCTTCTTCCATGATTACACGTTTTATAACAGGTAGACGCTCGTTTTTTGCAAGTCCCAAGAGAATAAAGGAGGTCAATTCTTTTTTTTCAACAAATGATTCTTGAAGGCAATGATAATGAAATAATATATTTGCATCCAAGCATCTATTAAGAAATATAATATCATATGATTTTGAGTCTTTCTAGGTGCCATGAAAAAAAATGATCATAAGAGTTTGTTACAAAATTATTCTCGTTATTTCTCACCAACAACATGAAGACTTTTTCATTACCTAATAGATTCATAACATGAGAAACAGAGAATTGCTTTCCATTTGAAGATCCAAGTCATTTATGCCAAAACATTTTTCCATTCATTTTCCATTGACAGATTGTTGTTTTTGGAAACAGATTGATATTCCCTTAGGAAACAACATTGCTGCAGTAAAAAACATAGCCTTTGCAACTTAAGTTATTTATTTATTTATTGTTTTTGAATAAAATTGTTGTTTCTTTTCTGATTCCTCTTATATTTTTATGTTGCAGGTGTTCAAAATCACAAATTTTGTTTCTTTATCAAAATAAAAGGAAGTTCTCAAGTTTCATGATGTTGCTCCATATTTATCCATTTCTTCCCACATCTTATCAGTATATGGCTTCCTCAGATCCATTGGGTGTTGTTACTCCACTGCTGCTATTACTCCAGAAAATTTTCTAAGTGTCGGATGTTGTTACTCCTTGGATGCTATTACTCCGCCGATGTTGTTACTCCTAAAAATTTTCTAAGTGTCAGATGTTGTTACTCCTAGGGTGTTGTTATGCCACCGATTTTGTTACTCCCGAAACTTTTCTAAGTGCCAGATGTTGTTACTCTTGGGGTGATGTTACTCCACCGTTGTTGTTACTCTCAAAAAATTTCGAAGTATCGGATGTTTTTGGGAAATCGAAAATGACTATGTTATGAAGGTCATTCTAAGTAAATTTGACATATCATATCATGGAATTTTTAAACCTCGTTTCAATTGGAGACATCCATATGAATTCACTTTCATTTGGCTTTGGCATCATCTAAATCGAACAAAAAAAGAAGAAGTTATGATTAAAATACTGTTGATTAGTATGGTTGGTCACTGCTCTCTCGCAGGTAATAAATTAACTCTACTTTGTTATTTTTTTTCCATGGATTTGTTTTACAAATTAACTACTTGTTATTTTCTTTTCATATTTATTGGATTTAGAGAGCCTAATCACCTCTCTTTTTCCACTATTACATGTTTTATTGTAGGTAGACACTCGTTTCTTGCAAGTCCCAAGAGAATAAAGGAGGTCAATTCTTTTTTTTCAACAAATGATTCTTGAAGGCAATGATAATGAAATAATATATTTTCATCCAATAATCTATTAAGAAATATAATATCATATAATTTTGAGTCTTTCTAGGTGCCATGAAAAAAAATTGATCATAAGAGTTTGTTGCAAAATTATTCTCGTTATTTCTCACCAACAACATGAAGACTTTTTCATTACCTAATGGATTCATAACATGAGAAATAAAGAATTGCTTTCCATTTGAAGATCCAAGTCATTTATGCCAAAACATTTTTCCATTCATTTGTCATTGACAGATTGTTGTTTTTGGAAACAGATTGATATTCCCTTAGGAAACAACATTGCTGCAGTCAAAACCATAGCCGCTGCAACTTAAGTTATTTATTTATTTATTGTTTTTCAATTAAATTGTTGTTTCTTTTCTAATTTCTCTTATGTTTTTATGTTTCAAGTGTTCAAAATCCCATTTTTTTTTTCTTTATCAATATAAAATGAAGTTCTCAAGTTTCATGATGTTACTCTATATTTATCCATTTCTTCCACATCTTATCAGTATATGGCTTCCTCAGATCCATTTGGCGTTGTTACTCCGCTGTTGCTGTTACTCCCGAAAATTTTCTAAGTGTCAGATGTTGTTACTCCTTGGATGTTATTACTCCGCCGATGTTGTTACTCCTAAATTTTTTCTAAGTTTCAGATGTTGTTACTCCTAGGGTGTTGTTACGTTGCCACTGTTGTTACTCCTGGGGTGTTGTTACTCCACCACTGCTGTTACTCCCAAAAAATTTCTAAGTATCAGATGTTGTTACTCCTTGGGTGTTGTTACTCTGTCGTTGTTGTTACTCCTGGGATGTTTTTACTCCGCTGATGCTATTAGTCCCAAAATTTTTCTAAGTATCAGATGTTGTTATTCCTTGGATGTTGTTACTCCTTGGGTGTTGTTACTCCTCCACTACTCCCGAAAATTTTCCAAGTATCGGATGTTATTACTCCTTGGATGTTGTTACTCCTTGGGTGTTGTTACTCCATCACAGCTTTTACTCTAAAATTTTTTCTAAGTATCAGATGTTGTTACTCCTTGGGTGTTGTTACTTCGTCGTTGTTGTTACTCCCGAAAATTTTCTAACTGTCGGATGTTGTTACTCCTTGGATGTTGTTACTCTGTCGATGCTACTACTCCATGTTGAATTTTTTTTCTAAGTACCCAGTGTTGTTACTCCTTTGGTGTTGTTACTCCTCCGATGTTGTTACTCCTCTGGCAATGCTACTCCATGGTGAAATTTTTTCTAAGTACCCGATGCTATTACTCCTTCGGTGTTGTTACTCCTCCGGTGCTGCTACTCTATGGTGAAATTTTTTCTAAGAACCCGGTGTTGTTACTCCACCCATGCTGATACTCCACCAAGGTAAGTCTCCAAGTACATCCCTGATCAACTCTGTGAATTCGATTCATGTTTCACTTATGGCATGACCAACCATGACCGAGGATGGTCATACCTCAGTTTGGTGGAGAGGGGGAGGTGTTGCATAATGCATTTAATAGAAAGTGTATCGTAATGATGTCATGTCGTCTTTTTTATCAAAATCTCACTTCAACTCGTACATCTCACGATTATTACTACCATAATCCTTAACAATCCGTAACCCCCACTTATCCATGCACATTGGAACTTGAATCATGCACGAGGACATTAACTTGGTGAATAGGAAATACTTTTAAGTGTCTAGGTACTCTTTGACATAATGATTGGGTATCCAATTTATCTTTGTTTATCTATAAACATAATCTTATATTTAAGGAATAATTATGCAAAGATGATTTCATCATGCCAACTTTCAACTTTCCTAATTTGTCGAGTCCCTGATCTTGTAAAATTTATGATAATGACCACAAAGTTGTACTTAAATCTTTCCGTCACTACCTAATGAACTATTCCTCAAACCCAATCTTAACAAAGAAAAATATATTTATCAATAGTCATTTGAAGGTTATTAGTTTTTGAGAAGCAAAATTACCCAAGTTGAAAATGGTTACTACAAAACTTTTTATGCCATCTCTAGCTCTTAAGGAGCTGGCCTGCCACCCCATCTATTAAATAATATTTTGTTGATTAAAAATAACCATAGTTGAATTTTAAACATAAATAATGAACTGGAGGATAGGAGGTCTCATCACGAGCCGACCTACCATGATCATAGGTCCTAATAGAGTGACATTACCACTACTGGTTACCAAGTCAGGGTAATGGCCTTCAGTATAAAATTGAAGGAAAAGAGGTCTCATCATGAGTTGACTTGTTCACTTTTGTTACCTCCTGTCAATGGCACTGTTATTAATTAGTTACCAAGCCCGAATAATGATCTTTAGTAGACATCTAAGTAAATTGAAATGATTTTGTAATTATGTACTTATTTATAATAGATGGGACGCTAACATATCAATGGGTTAAAAAGACATCCTTATCGAGGATATGGATGCCTGCTAGTAGAAGTGGCCATGCCTACGGTATAGAAGTTAATTCAATACTATGATCTACTTGGTTACCTTGTTTTCTCAAAACTAACTACCGATAAAGCCATTGTTGCATATATAAGGTTTGCTAGAACACATGGTTCATGGGGTAATATTTAATCAGTTCTTAGATAATGGTGGTTATGGTTTATATCTATTATTGAGTTATCAATATTTACTTTACATGTTAGGGATGCAACTTTTAGGATATTTGATATTTGACATTTTGTATCATCTAATCTATCATTCCTTTATTCTACAAGTTTCATATTTTTAACCAAAGATAGTTGCTTTACCCAATACGTCTCTATTTAATCCTAACTTAATAACACTACTATTATTTTGGGGTAGGATAAAGAGGCCTAGTCCTGATTTTGATTTCTGATGAATTATTGATTGAGGATACTCATGAGAGGTGTTATAGAAATTGTGATGACTGGGGAACTAATGAGTTTGGGGGAAGGAAATCTTGCTACACTTTCTGATTACTTTCTTTCAACTTGCATGGCTTCCACCTTCCACATCACTTTCAACATCAACACAACATACATTAGCTTCAACAAATATCAATCCATACATGCCATTCCACATTTTTATGGAGGTACAACTTGAGGTAAAAGAGAATAGGTTTTAATTTACTAAATTTTAGGAGAATGTCATGCAAAAAGCCACTGAGCATTATTCATTCATATTTTTCAACCACTATTTCCCCTTCTTGGTTAATACAAAGGCATTGGGTTGCATGAGGACATGCAACATGTTTAGTTTGGGGGAGATGTTGGGTTCCTAATTTCTCATTATTATTATCACTTCTTAACATCCATTTCTACTATGCTTTTATCATATTATTTACCATAATTTAGTATATAATTCCATTTCATAATTATTTATGCTCTTTTGGATAAGTAATTTTTGTTCTCCTTTATTTTTAATAACTTGATGATTATTATGAGTGATATTTCTAATAATGGTTTATATATAAATTTTGTTATAACATCACCCATGATTTTAGCCTCCAAGATCTCTTGCAGATTGCAAATTTGATCTTCAATGCATAATCCAATATTCCAACTTAGAATTTCGCTGGGATAAAACGTGATAGTTTTGCATTGGACATCTTGAGCAAATGAAGAAAAATCATAAAAATCCGAGACATGAGTTTTGTTCAGAATGCACCAAATCAATTTCCCAATGTACAGTTTTGAGAAATTTGGTTTGGATTGAGAGAAAAGAAAGGTTATTCGATGGATATATTCACATATTTTCTGTTGTGGCCGTTTTCCAAATTGCCCCAACTGCAATGACCAAATTCGACTTGTTCCAGCTGAATCATGATGGAAATATCTCTCATATCTCATCTTTATTATTCATATTTTGTAATAAATCTAAATTAAATGGGGGAAATCATTTTGTAATCAATCTTGGTGTAAATTTCCCTTTGTTGTTTGTATGTTTAAAAGACACAAATTAGGGAGAATGCATGAAGGGGAGTAGAACAGATATTGAAGCTTTTCTTTGAGAATTTAACATCTCACTTTTGTATTTCCATTTTTAATAATGCAATATCGATCTTCTGATTATTATCTAGCCTTTGATTCTTTCTACCACAGCCCTGATCAGGGAGTTGGGCCAGCTTTCCTAATTAAGTGTTGTTGAAGTAATGTGTGCTTAGTTTTTTTTTAATTAATGTATTCTTCTTTTTGTTGTAATGGTTTGATGTGAATGTTGTGAATCAGATTCTGTTACAGATTAGATATTGCTATCATTTCCATTTTCTTCTACTGTTTATTTATTATTTCATATTGCATGTTTCATTAATTAATTGAACTCCCGATCAATTGTTGGATTATGGATTTTCCCCTGCATATATAGTGCATGATACCCTTGCAATAATAAACAACCCCGGATTGACATATTAATGTGGTAAATGGTTGAATCATAGCATGAACACTGAACACCAACACTGACACAGGATGGTGAAGGGGACTTGGACCATCCTATAGTGTTTGCAAGCAGGAAGCTTTCCAAAGCGGAGAAAAATTATTCCATAGCAGAGAGCGAAGGCTTAGCTATGGTGTATGCGCTCCAGAAGTTTAGGCACTATTTGTTAGGAAGAAACTTTAAGATGTATACAAACCATTCCGTGTTGAAATACCTGGTCAACAAGCCTGTGTTGGGGGGGAAAGATATCTAGGTGGTTGTTGTTGTTCCAGGAGTATGATTTTGAAGTTAATGTGAAACTAGGACATTTGAACACTCGACTGGATCATCTGTCATGCATCAAAACGGGAGAGGAACCTACTAATTTGGAGGAAGGGATACCTGACGTGCATCTCTTTATAATACACATCATGAACAGTTACTTTGAAGATATTATACACTTCCTAATGATAGGCACGACTTTGGAAGGATATACAAGCCAACAAAAGAAGGAACTAGTGGTACGCGTGACAAACGTTTCTGCCATTGGAGGGTACTTGCACAAAATGGGGTAAGATGAAATATTGTGGTGATATGTGCCAAAGTTTTAACAAAACAACATCCTCGTTGAGGCTCATGATGGAGCCACGGGAGGTCATTACGTAGGAAAAGCAACATCGCAAAAGATCCTACGTGTTGGGTTATGGTGGCCAACCTTGCATAAGGATTCAAAAGCATATTGTAGGGCATGTGGCATATGCCAAAGGATGGGCAGGACCTCGCACAGGGATGAGCTATTGTTGAATCCATAGGTATCACTAAAACCCTTCAGGAAGTAGGTGATTGACTTTGTAGGACCAATTCAGTCGCGAGGAAAGAAGATGAGTGCATGGTACATCATCACCGTGACTGAATATTTAACCACATGGGCGAAGGCGTAGCCTGTGAAAGATTGTACGAGTGTTAAAACTGCAAAATTTATCTTTGAGTACATACTAACAAGGTTTGGTTGTCCAAAAATTCTAATGAGTGATTGTGGTACACACTTTCTCAATGAGACAATCAGCGTGATGATAGAGGAGTTTCAGGTGCACCATCAAAAGATCACACCCTATCATCCACACGTGAATGGGATGGTGGAAGTGTTTAATAAAATATTGGAGAGTTTTGTCACAAAGGTTTGCAATGCTCAAAGAAATGACTAGGATGTGCGCGTACCCGCGGTGCTATTAGCTTATAGAACGACTTACAAGAAGTTGACTGGAAAAACACCGTTCAGACTGGTTTATGTTGTGGAAGCTATGATGCCAATGGATTACATTGTCCCTAGTTTGCGCACAACGACATTCACAGGAATGGTAGATCACAGAGTGCTGGAGGAGAGGCTCTTGCAGCTAACAGAGCTTGAAGAAGATCAATTTCTAGCTAGATTCCATCAATAGGTTCAAAAGGAGCACAAAAAGGCTTGGCATGATCGACACATCAAACTATGCACCTTCAAGGTAAATGATCTAGTTTTGTTATATGACAGCAAGTTTGATAAATTTCCAGGGAAATTTAGGATGCATTGGCTGGGGCCCTATGTCATCAAGGAGATTACCGATGGTGGAGCAGTTTAGCTGGTCAAATTGAATGGAGAACCATTCCTAGGACGGGTGAATGGCAGCCGATTGAAGTGATACACCGAGGATCCAGCTAGATGACTACATGATGGAAGCATAGTATTAGCTCTCTAGACAGCTGAAAGGAGGCATGGGACTATAAACTACACTGCCCAGGTTAGGGAGTTGCGCGATTGGAGAACTGCATAGAATGAAGGAATGTCATAGTATCAGTAGATACGCATAGGGAGTTGCGTTATCCAAGGAGGAACTACGTAGGGAGTTGCATTGTCTAAGGAGGAACCACGCAGGGCAGCCAGAAAGTGACCATTACAGCCACTGTTCATTACATGATAGTCGGAAAACAGCCAAATGGAAAAGGGGAGCTACATTTAAGTCATAATTTAAGGACAAGATCTATGAAAATTTGTCGTCAATCCAAGATTATGAATGAATTATGGGGGGAATGGTCAAATTTGAATTCGAAAATGCCTATAAATTACAGGTGGATGCCCAGTGAAAAACACTTGCCATTTTGAGAATTGAGGTATTAAGCTCTCAAGCGCGTATGAACCCTGAACTCTTTGAAGCCCTGACAGTGAATTCCGTCTTTAAGGAATTTCCCACAAAGATGCAGGTGTTGTTTTCTAGCATAATGTCAGCACTCGCAGAAACCCTAAGTACAGGAGAAGCAATGGTAGCCATAGGAACTGCCCTGGAGGTTGTAATGCTAGCTGAGGGAGCTACCCCAGAGGTTGGAAGTGTAGAAGTATTGGACGAAGTGCCTAAATCCCCCAAGACACCTAGGTTGAGGCCTATGCAGACCCAGGAGTGTTCAAAATCAAAGAAGAATAAGCAGAAAGCGCAACAGCCAGTGCACACATCACCCAGAAAGCACCCACAGATAGGAAAGCCCACTGCACAGGAAATGGGTAAGCTGATTGAGCTAGAGCCTAAAGCCGAGGCTGAAGAGCTCCATGTGGGTGCAGACTATATTGAAATGGAGAAGGCAAAGGACATTGATGTGGAGGGGTCTGGACCCATTTCTAAACTGCTCGAGTACATTCCTCCGTGTAGAGGCAAGGCCAAGGTTTCAAAGTATATTGATGAAAGTAAGGTCACACTACACACACCCTTAATTTCAAACCAAATTTCCTTTGAAGGACCGCGCCTGGGGTGCATCCCCCTGTTAAAATTAGAGGACTGGGATTTAGATGATGTGAATTTTCCCCATTTAGCGACATACCAACTCATGCATCACGTCTTCCACAAAGACTCTAGTGTGACCATGCTGGAGCCAAGGAAGTGGGTAAAATAGGTGGATAAGGCGGGTCTACTAAATATGTTGTGGGTACCGCATTATAACCGCACACCCATAAAAATGGTTGTGATCAAGCAGCTACTGTGCTTGGTGCGCGATGGGTGTTTGTGTCTAGAAGAGCTGATACCCATCACTGACATGTTGATCCATAAGATCACTAGATTTCCGTACTCGGGAGAAAATCCGGCCATGGCATTTGGCAGAAAGCTAGGCGAGCACGACCTCACTGAATAAATGAAGGAAAAATTTAATATCACCAAGAATCTGCGTGGCTATGCTATCATGAGTGTAGCTGACCCCGCAGTCAAATTCGCAATGCAAATCTTGGTAGGAAAGATTATGCGAAACTATCACGCAGATGAAGTGTCAGCACGAGTAGTAGCCTTAGCGACCGAGTGCATGGAGGGTGTATAGTTTAACTTGGCGTTCTATCTCGGTGGCGAGTTCCTTGCAAACTGTAGAGAGGCACAGGATCACAAAAAAACATTCTATTATGCCTAGCTACTATTGTTTATAGTGCTGGTCGTGTGGGAGTTACCAGAGGATAGCCAGTTTCCTCCTGTCATGCCTGACCTACCAGAGGTAGAAATTTTTGCTTCACTGTGGGCTACGAAGGACCATCAAAGGGTCAAGGATAGTAAGATCGTTTCGATCTTGATGGAGATGACCATCCATATGGCCATCAACTACAAACCGTGATTGTCGCCAATGGTGTACGAGAAGCTGCAGGAGTATGTGGAGTTCAAGACCAACTTCCATCGGGTTTTGATACGTGCACACAAGGACCCTGAGCAAAAATGGTATGACCTGCCATACCTCGCCACAGACGATGCAATTACAGTGGTCCTCGACCGCTGGCCAGCAGATTGGAGCACTACCTCAAACTTAACAGCTAGGTCTAGCAAGACCACAATGCAGCAGAAAAAGGAGGAGGCCAAGCTGAAGATGGAGCAGTTGGTCACAGAAAAGAGAAAAGGAGTTTGAGGACAAGGCCAAGGTAGAGTGCACCACTACGAAGCAGATGAGAGGACAGGTGGAAGAAGAGGAGCATGGCTCTGACAGGAGTCAGATGTTTCCTTCTTCGAAGACAGAGTAGGAGGAAAAATAGTTAGACCAAGGAGGAGCGGACCTAGAGACCACACCATTCCACATTAATCACAACAGGGATCCAAAAAGGGTAGGGCCACGAAATAAGTCTAAGGCCAACAAGACTTCTCTCAATTCGATAACCTTAACAAAAGGTTATTTTAATGATATCGGTGATACAGTCAGAGATACCACTTCGGAATGAGTGCAACAGTTTGAGCTACAACAGAAGCATGCCTTGGGGGCCATTAAGATGGGTCTGCGCGAGCTGTAGATACAGGTGTCGCAGGTCCAGAACAGTGTGGGACAAAGAAGCGTGACGTCAACTAGTTCGGTACCTGACACATTGGAAGCAGCAGGGATGGTGCGTACCCTAGATCCACAGGAAATACTGTTTTCGAAGAGAGCACTAACTACAGAGACTAAAGCTATCAAGTCCACTGTCAGCGCCCTAAAAGGAATTGGGATCAATTTGGTCGTGCTTCCTAGTGAGGTGCTTCACAATTTGCAGGATGGCGTGATCGCGTAACTTCGGGCTTGTGAATAGCATGCGTTATAGGTAATCAGTGAGCAGAAAGTCAAAAATGCTCATATTATGGTACAAAGAGATTTTGCTGTCAATCTCGTCAAAGTCGTCACAGACAAAAATGAGTGAATGACCAAGGTGGTGGCTGAGGCATGCAAGTCTCTCCCAGAGCTGGCCATTCTAGATGATGAGCCCTTAGATGTGCGGATTTGAAAGTTCGTTGCTAGAGTGTGCAATGCTAGAACAGATTTGGAAAAGGTTCAGTTTGACCTGAACCTCAAGATTGCAAAACTACAGTTGAAGGCCCAACCTTCAACTCTGCGAGAAGTCAGAGAGTAGTGAGAGATAGTTGTAAAGGATGTCGTGGCAATAGTAAACAATGTCGTAATGAAATTTATCGTGCTATTTGAGCAAGCAATTTAAGTGGTTACCAATTTCCAAGAGGATCCCACCTTGCAAAGGTTGGAAACCGAGGCCCAGGAGCTGCAGTAGTGATATGATGAAGTCAAAGCCATGGTGCGCACCGTCGCCCTTACATAGAGGCTAACCAAACTGCACGAGGAAAAGTTACTAAAGGA
Source organism: Pinus taeda (assembly GCA_000404065.3). Taxonomy (NCBI): domain Eukaryota; kingdom Viridiplantae; phylum Streptophyta; class Pinopsida; order Pinales; family Pinaceae; genus Pinus; species Pinus taeda. The sequence continues at coordinate 258,465 of APFE031243442.1, forward strand.
GAAGGTGGATGTAGCACAACACAAAGAGAGTGTACTCAAGGCCAAAATTGGGCCTTGTCTTGATAAAGCCTACATGCTCACCACCACCATCAAAGGAAAGTTGGTTGGTCTACAGGAAACTCAACAAAAGATACAGCCAGAAAGTACAGGGTCAACGACGGAGCAACTGGTTGAGGAGATGACGTAGGAACCAACATAGTGTGCTGTCGAAATTACAGTAGTTCAAGTAGAGCTGGGAGGTCTTCATGACAAGATCTCCATGCCAGCTGAGTGACTCGAGTCCCCTGGGGTCAATTTTGGGTTAAAAACCCAAGTTTTGGGGCAGAAGGCCTAAATTTTGTATAAATTAATGTAAAGTCTCTATATTTTGTGGTCACAGAGCGTGAAGGTATCAAGAGTAAAAAAGGGTTTCTGCCCTTAATCTAGATAGGTTGTTTCGGCTTGATGAGATCTGCCCTTGGTCCGTGGGCCATGGGATTGTATAAAAAGGAGGGCTTAGAGGAGTTTTTAATAAGTTCAGTTAAGTGAAATTGAGTCAATGATGAGTCTGTAAAGGGGCTAAGAGTGAGAGTCTTAGCGTGTGAAGAAGGCTCTGTAGCTGAGTGCACAGAGGCCGAGGGAAGAAGTCCATAGCTGATTGTGCAGACCCCTGCATTTGTGTGCACAAGGTAGTCAGAGTTTGTATTGAACATCTGGATCATCAATAAAGAAGAATATTCTGAAATTATTGTGTATTGTAGTTCTGTCAATTGCATGCAATTATGTTATGTTAAGCACTAGGTTTATGTTTTATTGCTAAATTGATGCGTGAATCTATATGTTTTCCTTTGTCATATGAATGCAAGTAGAGATATATGTTTACACAAAGATAATCTAAATTGCATGATAGAATTGGAGAACACTTAAGATAATTTGGAGAACCATACAACAAAGTAATTACAGAGGTTTGTGAGTGCTAAGATCACTTGTTAGAGTTATGCAAAGGATGATTGCATACCTTCACAGAGGTTCTGAAAACTAATAGAGAAGTACATCGATAAGCTCTAAAGGTTTATCGACCTGCACGAAGGTAGGGTTAAGGTATAAAACCAACATCACAACCATCTTAAGGTGTGGAAACTTGGTTCCTGCATCCCACCATACTACTTCGGGTGAGACTTCATTTCGTGCTCTACAGATTGATGCCGAAAGGGCCACTAATGTAGGGATTTGCTTGGTTGACTAATCATCGAACCTGGGTCAGGGCCCATCAAGGCAACACCTACACCTTACTACAAAGATTTTTTTAGTCATGTTGCCCAAGTGGGATTAATCTATGTGAGTTCAATTATTAAGGGGTAGTGTTTCAAGTCTTGATTTGGTGGTGTTAACTAATCTCACATTCTCGTAGGGTGTGTGTGTGTGAAATAATGTGTCAAGTGGATGATTTAATTAAACATGTTTTGATGATGCCATGTGCTGCTAAAAATAAAGTGCTAAAAACCATAATTAATGCTAAAAATGAACAGTAAAATAAACAACAAATTCAAGCACACAACCCCCCACCAAAGAAGGCTATCAAGAAAAAAACCAAAAGGCTTTTGAAAATGGTGCAAAAAAAACCAGTGAAAATCATAGGTGAAAATACTGGAAAAGGATAGGCAACAAGCTCCAAAAAATAGGATACACAAGGGGACACTAAGGGGGAAAGACAACATAAAAATATAAAGGGAGTAAAATGTTAAAAAACCTATCCAAAAGGGTTGTAAAACAGTGGACAAAACCCTAAAAAATAGTGGCTGAAAATGTTGCACACTTGAACCACACACTTGAACCCTTACCTCATCAATTCTCTTCCTAAATGGTGGAGGTGTACTCTAAACCCTAGGGGGTTTTTACCTTCCTCAATTAGAAACTACCAAGTGGATCTAGGCCTAGGGGTGGCTCAGGAAATAAGAGGAACCCTTCCAAGCACACACAAAATATTCTTGGCAAAACTAGAAAAAAAATGATTTATTTATTTATCAATATATATATATATCTTCTTTTTTTTTTTGAAAAATCATAGAGTACAGGAAACGACCTGAAAACACATTAACGTAGTTTTTGGGATGGAAAGTGCATTCACGGCATAGATATTGGGCCAAAAAGTGCACTTTTCTCAAAATTCTCTCATTCAATAGATCTAACCCAGAATGATTCATCCCCTGCTCAGCTGGTACCTGTGACCTATGAAAAGATGCAAAACCCAACAAAAATAAAAAAAAATTCCAAAAATTAAAGGAGATATAAAAATAGAATTTGAGAGGGCTAAAAATAGTAGGAAAACATTCAATATAGTTGAAACAATAGTCACCAAGGTTCTGAATTAGTACACCAGTGGACTCGCCATTTTTTGACAATTATGTAGCTAAAGGCCCAGTGGAGTTGCCATTTGTTAGTATGAAAAATATTAGTAAGTGTACCAAAAATCCTTCACTTAAGTCATTGGTGACTAGTGACCCTAATAAAATAAAATTATTGCTTCTATGTTTCACATCTACAATAAAATGTGAGAAAACCCTACAAGAAAATATATGATGCAAGTTCAAAACATATAACAACAGCAAATGAAAGTGAAATAACCCAATTAAGGACTTCAAATCAATAATCATTTTGTTAAAACACTTGGTGATTAATATTTACAACATGGGTTGGTAGATCCCCCTTTGTGGGATGGGTCCTTTTGATGTCCTTGCACTTCAACAATCTATTTATTTATCTCAATCTTGCAATGGGAAGAAAACAAGAAATGGTTTGAACTCAAGTGGGATCTGAAATTTGATAAGACGATAGTGGTGATGATGATAATGATGAAGGTGAAGAATGAATATAAAAACCCTTTATTTATAACAAAATATTGAGCTAAATTAGGAATTAGAAAATAATAAAATATTATTGACCAAATCAAAACCTAGCCATCGAAGATAATTTATTATATTTTTTAGAGATGCAAAAGATATTCAAAATGGTCAAATATATCTATCTAGAAAGTGGTTGAAGTAATTAACAAATAAAAATGATTTATTAATCACTTTGTGAGAATAAAAAAGAAATAATTATTAAATAGCAATTTAATAATTATCTCATAAGGAAAATATGGAATAAATAAGGACTAATAAATAAATAATGATTTATTTAAATATTCCAAGGTGATTAAGTCAAAATTAATTAAGAAATAATTATCAAATGATGATTTAATGATTATTCCTAGATAAAATTAAATAAATAATGATTTATTCAATTATTCTCACAGGGTTTTTGAATTTTAATGAGAAATAATTTAGGAAAAATTGTTTACTAAATTATTTCCTATGGTGAAAGTGGTTGTACCATTGTAAAATTAATCCTGCATGGTTTATTTTGATCCACCTAGCAATAGAAGGTTGTGTGATCATTTTTTGGGTGATAAAATAATATGTAGCCCAAAACTATTAACCATGGGTGCCACTTAGAGGGATTGCTCCGATAGTCTTTGTAAGCACCCATTTTCTATTTAAGTGGGATATATATAAGGTAGGAAGGAAATATTAACTAGAGGCTTGAGTAGGCCTCTTTTTATTGTATTATTTAGGATGGTACCATGTAGGCCCAAAAATAACCCATAAAAAGGACCACAGAGGTCCTTGTATAAAAGAAGGAAATAATAAAATATTCAGCCATACTAGCTTAGAGATGTCCATCCTTTCGACTCCTCCCATTATGAATAGATCTACCTTTGTGATTCTTAAAGGGATTTGAATTCCGAAGCGTTTTAAAGAAGCATCGATTATGGGATTTTTCTTTGTATTACGAACAATGCTAGGAAAATCTGATTTATATTTGCATCAACAAACCTCCAACTCAACACAAAACTATCTCAAAACATGTCTCCTCTTTTTTGTTTTAACTACACAAAATCGGCTCACGTTCACACAATTATTGGATGCATACTAGTCCAATATCTTTCCTTCACTAGGGCTCATGATATATAGCTTCTTTAGAGGTATTTTCTTTTGATGTTCTTTCTCCTGGGATGTATTGGTCTTTATTCTGTTCTATAACTCTCATTCCGTGTAGAAAATCCATGAAATTCTAATATGCTAATATGACCAATCTAAAATAAAATTTCTTCTCACATACACAAAATTTCTCTACTAGATGCAGTAGAATAGGAACGTAAATAAAAGCATAATTGCACAATTCAACAACACAAAAATTTCCAGGGAACCCAACAGGGAAAATCCTCTCCTTGTTATTGATAATTTATTGATAGTAAAAAGCAAGCAATTAATCTCTTTCAAAATACAATTGTTTCTCTCTAAAAGACACAATTGGTTTTCTTGCTTTGTCTAAGCTTGAAACCTTTGCAATATTGTTGATATCTGTTGCCCTCTACAAATTTGTGCAAAGGCTTCTCTTGCACACTCTTTCTCTCGCAATCTCACACACAAAAACCCAAACCTCCTCACAAATGCATGATCTCTATTATCTTAACTCACCAACTCATGCTCACAAGAAAATGAATTAATTGTACCTTCGTTCCTCCTTTTAAAGCAATTAAAATGGTTGCATTTAGCAAATTTATAATTAAAGAATTATTTTGTGATTGATTGAGTTAGCATGAGTTAACTGCTCATGCAACTCATCCTATCTCTTGAGATTCAACCATAATTTTGTTTCCTCAATTAACTCACACTAGAAGAGTGATAAATCAGCCTTCCACTTTTATACATCAGGTAACTACTTCACTAACACTTCCTAAATTTTAGGAATGCACTCTAAGTTTTAGGAATACGTCTGGCTTTTCAAAAATTAGCTCCTTACTCAGGAACTCATGCATAGCCAAGGAGAAAATCATTATGGTTCCTTTGATTAGGGGAACAAATCAACGAACCTTTTCTCACTATTATTTTCAACTGCTATAATCAGATTCAGATTGCTTCCGAGGACCATGACGAAGCTACCTTCAGTTTCTACTCAGGTACATTTTCTTATATGGGTCTACCTTTTGAGATTTGTCATGCACTCGCAATATTTGAACGAGCATTATTAGGATTTTTTGTTGATATGGTCAACAAATATCTGGAAATATTTATGGATTACTTTACACCCTATAAGGATGATTTTGATGAAACCATCCATAACCTTGAGAAAGTACTTGAGCATTTCATACAAACCCACCTTTGTCTTAGTATCTAGAAGTGTCATATGATGATGACTAAAGGTATTGTTTTATGTCACTATCTCTTTACTACAATAATAGAGGCTGAAACAGTGAAATTTGAGGTAATTCTGAAAATTACCACCCCTAAGATGTAGAAGGAGGTACGTGGATTTTTGGGATAGCCAAATTCTCTAATGATTTAGAGAATTTTTTTCCAAGATTCCATTCCCACTATTTTCTCTGTTAACAAAGGATGGATTATGCATGGAATGAAAAGTGTAACAATTATTTTTCATAATTGAAAAGGTGTGTAACAACATCACCCATATTACAAGGACCTAACTGGAGTATGTTGTTTCACATATCCGCTAATGCTTCTAATAAAACCATTGGAGATGTGCTTGGAAAATAGGAAGAAAATAAATTGTATGTCATCTATTACATCAGCAAGAAATTGACCCCTACAAAGATAAATTACATGCTGAAAGAAAAAGTGTTTCTTGATGTTATTCTTTTAGGATATTTTGACACATAGGAAATAGTTAAGTATAACTTGGTCTAGTGTAGAGTTAGGTAAAGTGTGTTTCTTTACTATGTACTTTTGTAACTCACAATCGGACGATCACGATATGTTGTATACATTAAATGATTTGACGGTTCATTCTCTCCTCGATATTACCGACAATTACTCTGTGGCTTAACACCTGATTGGTCCATGATCTCTATTTAAAGAGCATGGAGGGTCATTTTTAAGGTGACCATTCATGAGAGAATCTTATGTAAATTTTCATTCTTTTATTAATAAATTTCCTGAAGTGGCTGCATTGGCTCAAGCCATGGACTGTTTTCCACTTTGAGGTTTTTAACCATATCAAGAATACTAGTGTATTGATCTGTGATCTGTTTGTGAGTGGTTTCCTCTGGTGTTCTATCTGAGGAACTTACCCTGTAAATTCCTACATTGTATCAGAGCTATTTAAGGGCTGCATCTATTGGTGATACAAATCCGAAACCGTTACAACTGCATCTGACTGTCATGTCATATATCTAATGTTTCTTACCACTTTCAAGTCAAGAGGACTGCTCTATTGTGTTAGGAGAATATGTTCCAGTGAGGAACCCCTTTCATTTCATCCAAAAAAGGTTTCTGGTAGCCATAGCTATGTCATTTTTAATATCTAGAGGTATACAATTTTTATTTGTAGTTTTAGTTATTCATCTCTCTATTTATTTCAGTTTATTTAGCTCTCTGTTTTTTTAATTACCAAATCTATACCTTTCATTTCTACATATGTTCTTTGCCCTATGACTATCTACGATCTAGGCAAATAAAAAATAGAAAGGAAGGATTTTTCTCATGCCTATGCTCTTTTCCACAGTGCCTTAGTGTGATCTCAGAAAATTAGAAACATTGAGGAAAATATTCAGTTTCTGGCAAAAGCTAACTTCAAGCCATAAGGTTTGGTTTTTTTTTGTATGTCCACGTTGGGTTGTGTGGTTTTTTTTGTAAGAAAAAAGAGATTTTTCAAGTAAGCACGCACCCTAAAGCTTCAGTGACTAAAAAAAAAAACCTTCCTCTTTTCCAAAAATTACTAACCTTTTAAACTAGCTCACTTGGTCGAAAGTTACTTTATTAGAATAGAGGTCTTGAGTTCAAGTCTTTATTTTTGTTGAGTTAATTTTTCAAAAAGCACATGTAACTTATTTTTTAAAGTTACTTTATGTAAAAGTGTTCTCACCCATTATAAAATGTGAGTCACTTATAATTCTAAAGTCTCTTTATCTTTTATTTAAGTTACGATTTAGTGTGTAGCTGATAAAGTACCATTATAAAAGTGACTTTCACTTAT